>JAMXBD010004134.1:0-82427 GCA_024138025.1 Combretum micranthum
ATTCATTTTTTCAAAGGCATAAGAATGTGAAGTTTTTATAAAAGTTGTGTTGAGAGACATATTTATAATTGAAATTGCAAATACATATCCAATCTTTTATCGGGTGTGGATTATCTTTCTAAATTCTAAATAGCAACTCACCTCTTAAAATTTAAAGGATTTATGTTGTGAATAGTATCTAAATTTTGGAAAAAAATAAGCAATTAGGTACATAAACTTCCAAATTGATTGATGTTAGTATCTGAATTTTGAAATTGACCAATTTAGTATTTTAAAAAAAAATTCGTATACACTAATAATACCTTTGTGATATTGATTAGCATACAAAAAAATTCTTTTAGGTACTAAATTGATTAAATTTAAGTATTTTATCAAATTTAAGTATTAATGATGAAATTTAACCCTTTATAGAATATGCAAAAAGCTCTCAAATACTTGCTAGATCCCCAAGTTGATCGCTGAACGAACCACAATTCAAGAGCTTTGGTGGTAATTTTGGTTATATGCATATTTTCAAAAGTTTTCAATAAATATTCTAGAGGTTTATTAAAACCAATCAGGATGTATTTGCAACCTAAAAAAAAAAAAATTAATTCAACAACAAAAAAAAAAAGAAAAGAAATAGAAACACCGAAAGGAAATATTATAACGAAACAAAAACTAGAAAGAAGCCAAACGGAATGGTGCCAAAAACATTCACGCGGTGTAGGGCATTGAATGCATACCGAAACCCACGAAGAAGCTTACCACCCAAAGAATCAAATTACATTTCAATAAGAAAAGACATGATTACTTTAAATATAAAAACATCTTTTCATTTTTTAATGGTTCTTCATCCCATTGGTCCCAAGTCTAACTTTGTTGTGACTTTTTCATTACTTAAAAAAAAGGGCAATATTCCAATTCGAAACACTTTGCAAATGCTTAACTCATTTTAAGTATCTTATCTTTTGTCTTTTCAACACTCATTAATTAATAGCTCTTAAGGCATACAATTGGCTTGAAATAATTCCATTATTTACAGCTCATTTGAAATTAATTACATTATTTAGATCAACATAAAAATAATTATCAATATATAATTTTAAATTATATTAAATATTATTACGATATATCGTATATCATGTAATATAGTTGTAATATTTACATGAATATCGTATTTAATAATTGTGATTTACATAGGAATAAAACATTTATCACAATTGCTAATCACGATACATGATTTATTTAAATCGCAATATCAATAGTATATATTATATCTCTTTTTATTCCTGCAATTTATGTGTAAATTATCATATCCTATTTTTTAAACATAATTTTTTATGATATATTAATAATTAATTTTATTAGAGTTGTATATTAATAATATTCTTTACGGTTACCTTACGTGTAGGGAACTCCAATTGGGTTGACTATTCTACTAATAATTCTACCCCGATCATCACTCACATTTTAAAAAAATTATTGACCAAATGCCAATGGACAAATAGACTTTGAAAATATGAAACTTGACATCCACGGAACATTAAAATTACATCCCAAAAACCACTATTTGTAAGCCTTTCATTGACCATTTCAAGGGCTTTAGTTCATGATACGTGTGCAAAAATTAGATAGTCTTATTAATTCTAATCATGACAGATGATGCAATGAATCAAATTATAATCTAGTTATAGATGTGTAATATATAAAATTAAATATTGTAAAAAGTAAGGGGTTAATAACGTGGATGGTATCTAAATTTTGAAATTAATTATTTTAATACCCATATTTTAAAATTAATCAATTTAAATTTCTAAAACAACCTTTCGTGCACATTAATAGTGATTCTGTTATAAAAGTTTAAAAATTCTGCATGGAAAGATATGTTAGTCAATTTAACAAAATACTATCGATATGTATAAAATTCTTTTAATACTGAATTGATTAATTTTAAAATTCAAATATCTAACTATATATTTTGCGAATGGCTCAGCTACCATTTAAGACATTAACCCTAAACTAAATATCTGCCCGGCTGCTTGCACATATCCTATTTTTTTAACCATATTTTGACAGTTCAATAGTATTTTAAAATTGTAGTAAACCAATATGGAATGTGGTGAAACACATGGCATATTTAAACAATCTAATAATTTCCCGACAAAGCATGCCAAGTAAAACTTTAGTATAGTTTTTTGAAAAGTATTTTGTTTGCTGTTCATGCACTCAGGGCCAAAGTTTATCTGAATATGTAATATATATAAATGCCCCTTCCACTGCACAGATCTATACACATGTGAACAAGCACAGTTCTATCATCTTTTGCTAATTGCTACATCTTCTGATAAGGATTCCAGTACTCTATAGATTGATATATATTATATATGCACAGGAATCATGGTTAGGTTCACACGTTGCAGAGCACTATTCTTGCTTTCAGTTTTGTTAGTTTCTATTACTTGTACCACAGCAGCTCCTGCTGGCTCTCTCATCACACACCTTCCTGGCTTCAAAGGCACTATCCCGTCTCAGCATCATGGCGGGTAATCGTCTTTGTTTAATTAGTGTTATATGATAAATATAGTGTTTTAGATTAGATAGTTGTGACGCTAGTCTTAACATGGTATCAGAGCAAAAGATGATAAGCTTGAAAACCTTAACAATTAGCTAGAAATCTATCTATGATATGCAGCACTAGCACACCATCCTTCATGCTGAGGAATTGGGTTCGGTTTCAGGTACGTGAGCATTGATGGGAAATATGGGAAGAAGAATCTCTACTACTACTTTGTTACATCTGAAAGGAACCCTTCCAAGGACCCTTTGGTGCTGTGGCTTAATGGCGGACCCGGCTGCTCCAGCTTTGATGGATTTGTATATGAACATGGTACCATAATCTAGTTCTCTTTTATCAATTATGGGATTGGTTTGTTTCATTTAAGCAATGTTGATGATTTATTTGGTTATCTGTTCTAGGGCCTTTCAATTTTGTATCAGGAAAGGGGCCAGGAAGCATGCCTACACTTCACCCCAATCCCTATAGTTGGTCCAAGGTTATCACTCTTTCATGTGAACAGAAAACATTCCAAGACACTTAACATGTGTTTCTACACATGATCTCCGTAGAAGTTACAACCACATGAATTTCCTTAATGTTAAAACCGCGCTATGGTTTATTTATCTGTTCCCACAACATGCTCTTTTTGTTTCCTCCAGGTTTCCAACATTATGTATTTGGATTCACCTTGTGGAGTTGGTCTCTCTTACTCAGACGATTCAAGAAACTATATTACTGGAGACCTACAAACTGCTGCTGACACACACGATTTTCTTCTCAAGGTAATGAGAACACACACACAAAAAAAAAAAAAAAAAAAGTCATTATGGAAGCTAAGATGGAAAATGGAAAAAGACAATATTTCGATTTCATACATATGTTGTCTTGTTGCATTCAGTGGTTCAAGCTCTATCCCGAGTTTCTCGCCAATCCATTCTACATAGCAGGAGAATCATATGGAGGAGTCTATGTTCCATCTCTTGCTTATGAAGTAGGGAAAGGTATGATAAATATTTGATTTAATTCTAAACAATTTTCGTTGGTTGGTTCAACTTCAAAACGCAAATGGTTCCCACAGGTATAAAGGATGGTCAAAAGCCGCACATCAATTTTAAGGTAACTCTTCTGGAAATCATGAGCCAAAACTTTTATGCAACTTAAAGTTGCCAAATCTTAGAGAAGATGTCAAAAGGAAGACTTTCGGCATGCAGGGTTACATGATAGGAAATGGATTCACAGATGAAAAATTTGATGGCAATTCCAAGTGCCATTTGCATATGGTATGGGCTTGATCTCAAATGCCATTTTTGAGGTAAATCCTATTAAAGGAAACACATGACAACATCGTAAGACTCCTAGATAAATAAGTAACTTCCTTTTACTAAATGGGGCTAAACTAAGTATTGTTGCAGGCTTGTTTTACAACATGTAAGGGGATCTTCTATGATCCAACGAGCGAGAGTTGTGTGAAGAGCATTAGGAGAGCTGCTCAGGTTTGTCGGTTGATTTACAATAGTTATGTAAAATTAGCTAGAAATGGAACCTTCTCCTCTGTTTCTCTCAAATTTATTCAGCACTTGTTCTAGGCCGTTGCAGGAATAAATTTCTACAACATCCTTGAACCATGCTATCATGGTTCGACAAGCAAAAACCATAGCAGAACCACAAGGATGAAGATGCCTTTAAGCCTTCCTTTCCAAAAGGCTGTATACGGCAATGCTTGGGTATCAGCAACAGAGGAGACAGACCCATCTGCTGATTCAGAACAAGCATCATCTGGGGTCCCATGTATTGTGAGTGACTTACCTTGATCTTTAGCTATCCTACGATTTTCAAAATTTAAATTTTGAACTTAACGAAACACCATCTCCAAAGGTACAAAACTGTTAAGTTTTGCAAGGTCCCTTTAAGTGCTTCTTGTCCATTAACCACACCATTTCGCCAAACAAACATGCTACACGATGTTTTATCCAGTCCAACTCTTATGAGTATGTGAAGCAGACTCTTTTATCCAACCTAGTACCTTAAAACTATTACTCGACATATCTCACCTTTGTAATGTTTTTTCCCTCTAATTGCTTTTAGTCTTCTGCTTATATGCCTACTGGCTAAGCATATCATAATCAATAACGCAATGCAGGATGTTGAAGCTGCAACTGCGTGGCTTTAATGAAGCAGTTAGAGAAGCAATTCATGCAGAGAAGGTAATAAAACCAACCCTGCTGGCTTTTTAGTACTCCTTTTGATAGAGCCTAATATAATTCACTTTCTTATCAATATAATTTCTGCGTAATATTAGGCAAGTGTAGCTGGACCCTGGGTAATATGTGCAGACCGGTTGAACTATTCAGCCAGTATAGATAGTTTGATATCCTATCACATTAATCTGATTCAGAGGGATACCGAGCATTGATCTACAGGTAATCTGTACTTCAATTGCACAAATATTGAATATATACCAATCATTGGTCTATAAGCATTAAGCAAGCAGTCAGCAAGCTGCAATGTATCAAGACTCTAGTTAATACATGTTGAAATAAAATGGCAGTGGAGATCATGATCTGGTCATACCCTTCACTGGAACTCAAGCATGGACCGAATCACTCGGATACAAGATCATTGATGAATGGAGATCTTGGAAGTCTGAAGACCAAGTTGCTGGGTAAATTTATTTTAGTTTATTATGTTCTTTTTGGGAGTGAAAATCTTTGGTTTTGTATTTTAAGACTGCCTGTCATCCAAGCCATTCTGGTTTGCTTCTTCAAGAAGTGAATTTATAGGCTGCATTAGTGTTAATATCATGTTTTCCTAATGAACAGGTTTCTCCAAGGATATGAGAAGAACTTCACATTTATTACAATCAAGGTTTGTGTATAGACACCCCTATTTGTGGTTCATCTAAAAATATTGAATCAGAGCATCCACACCCTATTTCTGTGTCAGTTCTATATTTGATTTTCAACCATGTTTTACTTTACAGGGTGCAGGACACATGGTACCGCAGTACAAGCCAAAGAAGCACTGACGTTCTACAGCTCCTGGTTAGAAGGAAAAGCAATCTAACAGAATATAGTGAAGGTGCACTGGGAAAAGAAAGCTAAAACAATAAAGTTGCATAAGAGATTTAATTTGTCCTGGAATACAGGCAAACTGGAATTGTCATTAAAGAAAGAGACAGCAGTATGATTTGATGTTACCTTAATGGTTGGGTTAGCATTTTCAACCATCTAAGGACGAATAGAAGAAATGTGTACATAATGAAATAGGAATAATGTGATATATTTAAATAATGGTCAACATTGGTTTACATATACAGTGTGTTAACTAGGCTATAAACAAATATAAAAAAATAAGATAGTTTAGATTCGAGCTTGACTTAAACTTAATATAACTTATAATTTGAGCTCCAACTCAAGACAAAGTGGTACTAATTAGCTTGAATTTAATTTAAAAGATCGCTATTGCAATTATCTAGGGGAAAAAAATTACATTATAATATTTTATCTCGTCTCAAGCCCAGTAGGCATGCGAGATAGTTGAGCTCAATATCATGAAGTTTGATATCAACTTAAAAAACTACTTATATTGATCAAGCTCAAACCCAATTAAACTATTTTTGAATCAAACCCAATTAAACTATTTTTGAATCAAACTCAAATAAACATTCAGACCAACTCTAATAAGTTACAAATAGGTTTGTCTCATTTACATTCGTAAAATTGATGCCCTCTCTAGTTACTTCAAAAAGCATAAAGCTAAATCTGCCCACATAAATCTAGTTACTCTTTGTGACAAAAGATACAGCCTAAATGTTTTTTTTCCTAAGGGCCAGTTACTATCTATTACATTTTTAGGAGAGGGGAATCAAATTCAAGTCATTCTTGATGGAAGATTAATGTTCATGCTACTTAGCCATCAGACCTTTGGAAATATTTTGAGTTTGCTTATGTGCCTTTAGTCAACTAAGAGACATTACATGGTTGAAATCTAGCATCGAGGTTAACACTTTCCGTTTGAAGGATAACAGAGTTCTATAAGTGATACAAAAGAAAAGACAAGTTATGCAAGGGAAAAAGCCCATAGATACTACTCTTTGAAATGATGGTCACCATTTTTCTGTAGAACATTATATATAGATATGTCAAAACAATTTATCAGTCCAATACGTAAGGCTAGCCAAAAAGAATTGGCATGGCATCAAATAATGTTACAATATATTTTGATGATCTATTTTTCATCCGTATTTATATCTATAATAAAACGATATGTGTAATATATCCGATTTGTATCATTATTTTATCTATATTTGATCTTTTCATGATAATTATCAACTTTTTTTTATTCTGTATTTATTTCTTGTAAATAATTTTTATAAAAAAATATTTGAAAAAAATATTATATCTACCAAAAAGCATCAACCAAATAGACCCATGGATACTAGACGTTTTATGAGAACCCCATCATCAAATTTATGTGCTTAGATGTTACATGAACTCTTAATTTGTGTTAATCATGGAGGCAAAGTTTTTTGAAATTGTGTATTACATACATCAAGACTCTCGCCCGCTGTAATAATATCGCGCATAGTAGCAAGTGAGATTACGGCTCCTTTTTGGCATCTTATTCCACTCATTTTGGTTAGTCTTATTCCACTCATTTTAGCATCTTATTTTTATCATTTTTTAGAAGCTATTTGTTAAGAACAAATACAAATAAAAACTAAAAACTAAAAAAATTCTCACAAACAAATCAAACAAACCAGCTACACATACGATACAAATCAGATACACATAAAATCAGACAATCCAATAAGAAAACTACTTTAATCCGTTTGTATTAGGCAATTACTTGTTAAAAGAAACTTAACAATATATATGCATGTGCGGTTGCTAAATGTAGGAAAAAAGAGTTTTTCTTATTATTTATTTAATTTGGCAAGGGCTCTTTGCGCTGTTAACTAATGTCTTGAAATAACTGGTATCTAAATATATTACACTTGCCATGCTACCATAAATACGCCACCTCTTTAGCTTATTTTTGCAATATTATAAAGTCTACTAAAGTTTCTGTCCCAGTAAAAACTTTTTTCATGATAAGTATATGACATTGGTTGGTTAAAATGAGAATCCAGTAAAATAATTTCTTAGTGCCAAAGACTAACTTAAAAGATAGCTTTCGATTTAAAAAGCTTTCTGAAAAAACCCAACAATTTTCTCAATAATGACGTACAAAAGAATTCAAAACATAACAAAACAATGAAAATAAGAAACCATTTTCTAGAAAATATTATTCACAAAACAAAGCCCTTAAAACATTTTGCATTGTTTTCCCCTACAATTTGAAACCATTTTGGTATTGCACTCCTATATACTGAAATCACTACCAATGTTGTCAAACCCAACCTGTGATTGATCCAAACACGCTAAAGGATCAAGTGATTGATATAGAAACACTACGAGATCAAGGATCAATGGATAAAATCTTATTGAACCATAGTTCAACAAGCCCATTCCAAAGGAAGGATCAAAATTAACCAGATCAAACCGGACAAATCAACTCAAATCCAACAATAAAGCAACTAATCACTATTCTACTTGTACTTGAGACTTCCAAGTAGTCTCTCTTCGGGCAGAATCATTTTTGTAGGGAAGCAATTATGGCTATTTCTTCACTAAAAAAGATTTTTCAAAGTTTGCTATTGGTTTAATCTCTACAATCTCTCAAATACTATCACAGCAATCAACAGTGCAGGTACAGTGGTACTTATAAGGGGTGGCTGGTGACCAGTGATTTTGTTTACAATGGAAAACGTTTCTAGAATGCAAGAGAGACCATTTTTATCCATTCCCCAAAGGTCTTCTGTTGTGATCCAACAAAATCACCAATTGTGCACCATTACTCACTTTCAATTGTCACCTACTGCTAAAAGCCACTAGTATGTAAAATTATTATCACAGCAACCAATTATCACTGAAAATTCCCAAATATTTTTCTGCGATACAAACATACCAGCGTCATACATGGAATAGCTATCCATAATTGGAATAGCCATTTGCAATGGGACAAGAGACAAGACTTGATGTATGTGCAATCAAAGAGCAAAATCAGCCCCCCTGAATCACACTTCAGTTGTATAATTGGTGTTAGAGCATAACATCGGCAAATATCTTGCAACAGCAACCAGAAACAAGGTGTTCCCACAGCTTGAACCAATAGATTCATTGCTCGAGCTAATTATAGTAATAATAATAATAATATTAAGGAGTCCATAAAATTGCAAGTGGAATTATTTAAGTGGTACACATTATTTTTCATCAACATTCCGTCAACCGGATGAAGGAAAGTTTTACAACATAGTAGAAATTAAGCAAAATGACATTGTGACCTGCCAAGATAGATGGACGTAATTCGTCATTCTATCAGCAGCACCTATTCTTCCTCCTCCGCCTCTTCCAGCCACTTCACAAAGGGTTCTAATGCCTTGACAAAATTTTGCCTGCATGAGAAAAGATTTTTCTATCAACATGCACGAAAAAAGTTTACTTAACAGTACTTTCCAAGAAGAAAAGGTATTTATTATTAGGTAATTACACCAGAAGAAATTTAACCAAAAAAAATTGCACCAGAAGATCTCAATTTTTTGGGGTAAGTTTATTTAAGATCCCAACATTTTGAATGATTAAAAAAAGGTCAACATTTGGGTAAGTTCGTTTAAGGTCCTAACTTTTAAAAAAGTAGATCACTTTAAGGTTCCAAGGACACATGTCAACAGGAAATAATATTTAATTAAAATTTAAACGACCCTTCTCCTGTTGACACGTGTTCTTGAGGGACCTAAATTGGCCCACTTGAAGGCCCAAATTAACTCACTTCTTCAAACATTAGAACCTTAAATGAACTTATCCTCAAACGTTTGGATCTCTTTTTAACCACTCAAAACGTTTAAACCTTAAATAAACTTACTCCTAAACGTTAGGACCTTATGATGCAATTCACCCTTTTACTATATGTATATACAATTGATGGTAATGTTAGTCCTTATAATGAAATTGGTCTATATTAACAAGGCCCTCTTAAAAGCTGCACCAAGCAAGATATTTCACAATCCAAAAATAAGTTAATTCTTAAACTAGGAAAATTATACTTGACTTATATAAATGGCGAGATTCTTAATCCCCCCCCCCCCCACAAAAAAAAAAAAAAACAAAAACGGGAGGGAAAGAAAAAAAGAATGCAGATTGTATACCTGCCCTTTGCATTGGTTCCTTTGCTGTACCAGTGCAGAATGGTGTCTTCAGCAAGCACATCTTGCTCGTAAAGAGACCTTATGATTTCAGGGAACAGTTTCATCAGCTTCACATCCTCGTAACACTGCACTTGAACTTTGTAAATGAGCTCCAACTCAAGTTTCCCATTTGTGCAAAAAGTGTTAAGCAATTCTGCCCATGCTTTCACCTGCAACATAAATGAAACAAATTCCAGAATTGAACCAGCAAATTTCCTGTGCATATAAGCATTCAAAAAAACCTTATAACATTAGCTTGACATCAAACAACTCTATTTTTCCCCTAATCTCCAACCAACTATTAGACATGGATGTGAAAGGACCCCCATGAATGCTTGGAAGCAACTAGGCACATTAGCAATGATTTTTTGTCTCCTTTTTTTCTCTTTTTTTTCAGTGGAGGGAGAGGGATTGAATATGAAGAACGTACAGGCCACCCAAAGTGTATAATTACAATTTATATATGTGCATGTGTGTCAAACTAAAAGCATTTACAAGCACTAAACTGAAGCATAGGGTTTGTCACACTTTTTTCAAACTTTTTTCTAACAATTGTTTATCAAAAAATAGATATGGATTAAAAATAGTTGCCAATTCTCATTAAAAGATCAAATAGATTCAATATATATAAAATGTAAATACAAATCGGACATATTTACACATATGTTTCAATACAGATACAGATACAAATAAAAAACAGACCCCTAGTCAAAACAAAGTAGACCAACTTAGAAAATATTTCATCATGCAAGAAACCATGGTGAGAATATTTGAGTGCCCAAACGAAACGAGTTTCTCTGCCTCCAGTGACAATAAACCAGAACTGCAAATCCTATAGGCCATTTGATGATGATGAGGATGCAGTAGCTAAGAGCCCTTGAGTGATTCCTTGCCATGATTGATAAGGACACCATAAAGTGCTTGTGACCTTAGTCCAAGGAGTCACCCCAAGGAGATATAAACAAAATTATATGCTACAAAAAACATATCTCAGAGGACATATGGCTCTAAAACATGTGCAGTCATGTATCAGGATTCAATTTATCAAACCACAAACAATGGGATAAGGCTTGGTTATACAACTTCACATATTGCACAAAAAGATAGCAAGCTGTCGTTCTAGTTTTATCATTTCAGCCTCCAAAATGTTCTCAAAGGTGCTGTTCTAACCTAGATCAATAATACATGTAAAGCCATAGTTCAGAAGATGTATAATGCAGTTCTCCTTCAATGATACTTAATATCAATTACAATTCATAAAATGTAAATGGATATGAACAACATGAAGAAAGGACTGTGCATACCTGGCGCAAAGCTGCATTTGCATTTTGCTGCTGATTCTTCCCAGACCACTGAACAGCATCCATTATAACATCCCAAAGCACTCGCACAACCTCAATGTCTGGTAAGTTGGCATCCTTAACATGCTGCTTCACAGTGTCAATTACTTCAGATGTATCAGTCGCCTCTGATATCTGAGTGGTAAGAACCGATTTCATTTCTTTCAATTTCACCTCAAAAATTTTCTTTTCATTGTATTCCACCAAGGCTCCAAGCCCTTCCTTCCTGAAAACATTATGCCAAAGTAAAAACCAGTTGTAAATGTTATACTAAAATACTAGGATGTTTCAGGATTAAACAATAACACTATGAGAATAAAATCCAGAAAATTAAAAAAATATGCTAACAAGCAAACTTAAGGCTAAACTCCAAAATTCTTGATAGAAAATTTATCTAACCCAATTGTAAAAGTATGTTGAAAAGATCTAATGCATCAACCATATATCCAATTACAGACAGTTTTCTCAGGTTCGAATATCTTCAAGAGTAAATGGTGATAGGAACACTATGTTCACCAAGCAGTATAGTAGCAGACACACGCATATCAAATTCAGCATCAATTAACAGCGTGTCAAAGTGAGAATATTGTGCCAAGATCAATGCAACATGAAAATAATATGCCAAAATCTAACCTGAAATGCTCCGAGAAACCTTCTGCAGATCGCTTTGCCGATGGGAGAAAGTCCATAAGATTGTCCTCCACTTTCCCCCTCTTTAAAAGGGAAATTAAATCATCAAGGCTGTTATCAACCAAATATTCCTTGAAAAAATCTGTTATAAATGGAAGAACTAGCCCTTTTGCCACAAGCGTATCCTTGAGTAATGGTTGGAATACAGTCTCTGGCGGAAGCCCAGAAAGCTTCTGCGAGAATGCAAGTGCTGTGAAGATTGCCAGCTTCTTCCTTTCATTTTCCTCAAAAAATTCCAAGGACTGAAGGAACCTTCGCAAAACATTTTCTAGATTCTTGATGAGGAAGGGCCTCCTCCTCAAAATCTTTTGAATGTAAATTACAGATGGCAGAATAGTTTCACGTTTAGGTTCACAATCTACAATAGAATATGGGTGACGCTCCCCTTCATCAGGTTTTGTAGTCCCAGGTTGTGTACGTCCTCCTATGAAAACGACCTATCATGGAAATACAAGTTATATCTATATCAGGCTGAGCATACATTAAGAAGATTTTGCTAATAACTAGAGCATAAAAAATGATGAATACAAGAGTTATGAATTTATATACCTCAGAAAGAAATATAAAATTTCTAAAAAAACCTTGTTGGTTTAAAACTTCTGAAGGAATATAGATTATTTGAACTTATAATCAAGGTCATGAAACTGCGTACACATGGCATGGCTAAGTCTAATCATAATTATATAAGCATAAAAACGGAATGCTTTCAAAAGAAATTATGTCATATCTATATAATTTAAAATCAGCATTCATCTTTCAAACGTCAGTAGCATGCACAGATAGTCAACTTTGTTTGCGAAATTCCGAAAATGATGAGAAGACACATATTTATTCCCATGCTGAGATATAGCATCACAAAGCAGCAAACTGGTTCTCAAATTTGATCAAGCGAGCAACAACATATTGAAAATCGTGGAAAAAAGTAGCACAGTGGATTGAGTCCATCATGTAAAGCATTTTACATGAATTGCCGAGAAATCTTAGATCTAATGGTACGAGCACTTCCTATGTCTGAACTTGTCTTAACTATTCTTGTTTATTCACTGAACTAAAGGATAAAGAGAAACAGCAACAATAGCTTGCCTCAAAAAAGGTGTCCCCATATCGTGAGAAGTTGAGATCGGAAGATTCGATACTTTTAGCAACAAGTTCCTGTAAGAAGACAGCATTTGATGAGTTGTACTGGCTAGGAGATTCACATAACTGCACAACAAGATATGATTTATCTAGCTTTGAATACACATGTATCAATTACCAGATCACCAGCATTATCCACATAAATCTGGACCACTGCATCTGCAAAAGCTGCAGGGTCCAGCGGAGCTGCAATGTTCCGTTTGCGGGTCTTAATCCGCGTGCCACTGTTGAAATGAGTAATACAATGTCCATAAAAAATGTGTAAGTTTAGTAATAAAAGGTGAAATCTAGAAGGACGTTCCTTGCTTTTACTTAACTCATCAATCAATAAAGAGAGAGGGATAAATAAACCAATTGACAATTACATAAGACATGGTGACAAAGAACCATCTTCTTTCATATTTGTACACAATTAATGAAAGAGAAAAATACTTCCCAACCAGAAGAATATCCAACATGACGTCCAATAGTACGAATAGATACTTTGTAGAACAATTTTTTTCAGTTCTTGATCACCCTCAGACAATGATTATCCAACAGAGACTGCCATCGCCTCTAATAAATTCCATTTACCATCTTATCATTATGTTACATGTATTTAGTTATGAAAACAACTAAAAAGAATTAATAACTCTTTTCTGCTGGAAATCAAAAACTTAATTAGCCAAACACTATAAGTTTCGACTTCTTTATTTACACATTCATGTTGCACACCTCCATTTCAGTGATGAGTAAATGAACTAAGGACTTAATTATCTCCACCACAGTATACATACACACAAAATTAATTCAAACCAACGATCCCGAAGTACACAACACCAAACACATATGAACAACAACAAAGAGTAAAGACTTACCCTAGAGAGGGTTTCTCCTTCGAGCTGCAAAAACAAAACAAAAATTTTAAATCAAACCCATAAAGACTCATCATTTAATGAACTGATCATGAAAAGGTGTATGCAAAGGAACAATCTTTCAATACTATACAACATCAAACAAAGATCTTCGTACAAATTTCATGATACAAAGAAAGTAGATTCCATAGCTTTCATGAAATTTAGCGTATGACAAATCAAACCAACAAATACCCAAGATCTAATTAGGCGATAAGATTCAAAAGGAGTATGAAAGAACAGATCTTTTGCACAAGAAATCAAAAGGGTACATCAACACGAATCATAAGAACATAAAAGATCAGATCTTTTTTTCTTTACATGTGAAGATAAAAGGAAACAGAAGAGAGAGAGATAAATAGATAGATAGAGAGAGAGAGAGAGAGAGTAAAATACCTCATAAACCAAGATGGGTTTTCGAGTGAAGATCGATAGAAAGCTGAGAGAGAGAGAGAGTAGCTTTCGCTTTGTTTTTAGATTTATTTGGGGGTTATGATGTTTTGGGAGGCGATGGAATGAAAGAAGAAAGAAGATGAAGAAAAAGGAAAGGGAGGTATTAAATGAGAGAAATTTTTTTAATTAATATTAAATAGATAAACAAAAACGGAAAAGTTGGAATTATCTCGCACTTCCACGACCACCCTCCGTTTCTAATGCCATCAGCTGGGCTTGGGCAATGGGGCAAAGTTTCACCACCATTTGATTTTCGGATTTTCACTTTATCAAATTTGTATTGATATCGATTTAATATCAATTTAATTCAATAAGTTTAAGAGTAAAGTTATTAATTTTTTTTTACCAATTTACATCGATTTAGTTTAAAAACGAAACCAAACCAACTGTCCAAACAGTCTCATATTTACTTGTTTTCTTTTTCTCTTCTCTTTTGATTAATTAGGTTATAAATGAGTTGAATCGACACCCTACATCATGAAGATTGAAGCTCGGATCAAAATTTTAACATTAGAGCTAGATCTAGTTTAAAATTTTATGTTTGGACTTGATTCAAAGTAGTTAACCTTTGTAAATTAATTGTGTAAAATATAATAAAACTTGAGCCCATCTTGGCAAGTTACTTAAATGGCTTAAGTTAAAAGCTACACATGAGCCAGCTATTTTCAAATTGAATTCAAATGAATATTGATTGGAATTAACTAATTTATAATTAATTAAGTCATTTATACCCAATACAAAATCCTTTCATAGATTGAAGTTTCCATTCAAATATATAAAGGGCTAAATCTAAAGTATGAGTTTTAAATCATGCAATGGTTTGGGCCCGAATCTTTATACTAAGTGACAAGACTCAGGGAGTCAAGTCTATGAATTGATATAATTAAGGGATATTAGCGTGATAGACTTAGAGTAAAATCCGTTGAACCGATTAGTTTATCATCTCATATTTCTTAACATGGCTCATGCACTAAACAAGATTCACTTCGATTGTCATTTATAAATGCAATTTAATAGATGACATTGATGATCAAGCATTATAAATCCTCTAACTCGCTCCTTATTTGGGGGATCTAGAAATTGATAGAAACACTATTATGTTGTCAAATTTCTTTCTCCAGATATCAAGTATTTATTTATCACTACTAGTAGAGTTTGATATTTGATAATCTCTCAACCTGTTACAGGTGCATTTGAGACAATAGTTAAGATTACATGCTCATTCTCCCTTTCCACTTCTCTCTTAATAATTTTTTAAGGCAACGTTTTATGTTGCTTCTCCTAAGTTGTATAGCACGGGACTTATGCAATGCACATGACTACTTTGAATCCATTTATAAGCTAAAGAATCATGCCATATAAGGAAATTAGTATTTAACCTGAAACAATTAATCAATTAGCTATAGCAACCTAAACCAATAAAGGAAACTAAAAAAATACTCAAATAATATCCTAATAAAGTAAACTAAAGAGCACCTTAATAGCATATCGTTAAATGACTTTTTTCTTAATATAGACTCCAAAACAAATGACGAATTTGATGATTTTGTTCCCAAAACTTATTGAACTTTAATGACTTGAAATTTGCATGAACATTCATCTTACGCTTTATGAACTCGTTTACCATTTATGCATCATTCCCTCTTTCTTTGATAAGATTCTTCCTCAAATCATGTACAAATCATGAATAACATAATCATTTTTTGCTCTAAATTGATATTCTCAAAATCCTTAGAAAATTTCCAAAAAAGTCATTAAAATTCTTTTTGCGATTTTTTTGTTTTTCTTTGTGTAATCAGTCTTTCTGAAAAACTCATAATTGGCTTTCCCCATTTAATGCAACTTGATTCCCATCATCAAGATTACCATGATCCTTGTCTCATGTAGCTAAGTTAACTATAGTGTATTCTTCTTGTTTCAGCCATAGCTCGTACTTAGCCTACTCATCAAATTGACACAAAATACTATAATTTTCCATTGTCATCTTAATGAAGAGATTTATATGACTCCACTTAAAGGTTGTGACAAAGATAAGCTGTATCAAGTTTGTTATCTTAAATAGACACTATATAGCCTCAAGCAAGCTCCATGACAATGGAACACTAAAATTTCTAATTTTCTTATAGCACAAAGTAAGCATGATCATCATTTATTTGTACAACATTCTTGTCACAAATTTGTTGTAATTGTATCATATGTTGATGACATGCTTACCATTGGGATACGAATAAATGAGCGAGTTGATTGCCCCTTGCAGAAAGCTTTGGATGATATGTTTCTACTCTTAAAAATTTAGGACTAGTAAGATTTTTTTCTTCTTGTGATTCAGATTTGTAAGTTCTCTGCTAGAACTTTAGTCAACAAATGCAAATCTATTATAGATGTATTGTTAAATTTTGGCTTGTCTATATCTAAACTTATTAAGAACCCTCTTCCCTTAAGAATCCTGCTTCTATAAGAGCTTGATTAGTTCCTTACTCTTTATCACCCACGAGGCTTAGTATTTGTCTAGTCCAGTATTGGCTTAGCCAATTTCTATTGCAACTAAGAACAATACATTAACATAGGCTTTTCCATGTTCTAAAATATCTCAAGGAAACACCATCGCTTAAATTGTTTTACTTATTTTCCAATTCACTTGGGTCTTTGGGATAATTTGATTATAGTCAAGTTGCATGTATTTTAGACCGTAAGTCTATTACAAGTCATTACGTAATGTTAGGATATGCCTTGGTTTCTTAATAAACTAAGAAGCAATCTACTACTCCTACTTCCACCATAGAGGCTAAGTAAAGGAGCGTGGCAACAATAATTAAAGAACTTATATAAGTTTCTTACATCTATCTTGAAACAATAAGTTAACTTTATGCATTACATCTAACCCTTGTTTACATGGATGCAAAAAGCATATTATCATAGACGTCCATTTTGTGCATGATCATGTTTAGACCCATTTTCTTTAGTCAATTCATGTCCAGACTTTAACTTGTTTGATTTCATGATAAAACCTATGATTGAGCAACAACTTATAGGCATTAAGTTCTAGGTTGAATCTTAAAAAGGATTTAATTAGAGAGCAAAATGTGATAATATAAGAATATTTCATTAGATACATGTAATTATTATTAGATGTTAAGGGCCAACTCCTTACTACTAGAGTTAGTTAATATCAAATGCTTTGTAAAAGATGTATAATTAGTAGATTTTAGCTTTTTCGCGGTGAATTCGTCTAACCTATGGAGCATTGATAAATTAGGCTGGAGAACATAGATTTTTAACCTTAATGGAGATCCATGACTTGAAACTTGAATCCGAGTGACATATAAGCCATTTAAGGTTCCATCAAAACTAAAAACTCGAATATAATGGATTTATGATGTATTTGGTAATGTTACATGGAAAATGAATAGATAGAAAGAAAGATAAAAATGAGTAAAAAGTATACATACATACATACATACATACATACATATATATATAGAGAGAGAGAGAGAGAGATGCAATTCTAATTTTGTATTTAAGAAAATAGGGGGAAAAATTTTAAGGAGATGAATATTTTTTGTGTTTTCCTTTGTTCGCTTATTTTAAGGAGATGAATATTTTTTGTGTTTTCCCTTGTTTGCTTGATTTTACAAAAAAGACATGAAGAAAAATGAAATTGGTATTTCATAAAGTTATGTTACTATATTTTAATGAAAATTGTTATAAGAAATAATTTTACAATTGTCCATCAATTTTTACTCATTTCAATTTGAATTAAAGAGAAAAAGAAATGGATTTTAAGTTGGAAACATTTTCACTCATTTTCACTCTTTACTTAATTTACTAATAGGTTAATGTCATGTGTGAATCTAAATTTTTCTTAGATGTACAATTAACAATCTGAACTTTAGAGTAGTTAATTTAATACCTACTACAACTGACCAAGTTAGCGGGACAATGTCATGGTTTACAACTTAACTTTAGACATTTTTGCAATTATACACCTCAAGTTTTAAATTATCTAATTATACACCTTATCAATGTTTAGCTGCTACCATGCACACTTCATTTTTTTTTTCGTCAACAATCATTATCTTTGTTATCACGATGAATGAATCATAATGTGAAATGTGTGATTTTTGATTTTATATTCCGTACTAATACAATAAACAGTCTAGTCATCTTGCCAAATAATAAAAATATTCCTTATAGAGAAGAAGGAGACTATTGAGCTATAAGTAATTTTCTTTCATCCAATTTTCTCTTATCAAACTTTAACTAGTCAAAGGATGTTAGTGTTATTACCTAAAACACCTATGCCCATAGAACACAATTTAAAGAATAATAATAAAAAAAAAAACCACAGATTTTGCTACACACAAGAGGATTTCTTGCATATATTACTTGTACCCATAGTACTGTTTTACATGAGGACAAATGTTCTAACTTGAAACTTGCAAATGGATTGTATTTTGTCAAAGAAATTGAGGAATATATTTGTCACTTTTATGTGCAAAGTTACTGAAAAAGTTGTTATGTAATCTTAAAAGAAGGAAGAAAAATCTTTTCTTGTTTTAAGGTTAGGGTCTTATAGAGAAATGGAAAAGAAGAAGGTGAAAAAAGAAGTGGAGATGTGATGTTTATGTCTAATTTGTGTATTGCTATTTTTTTTCCAAGTTTATATTGCTGAGTTAAAATATTTTTATCATTTGGCAAGATAAATAGGCAGTTTATTATATTAATATAAAATAAAAAATTACATGTGTTACATTTTGATTTGCTTGTTGTAATGATAAAGATAATGGTTATTGACAAAAAGAAATAAGTTGTAAATTATGACAACCAAACATCTAATTAGGTGTATAATTTGATAATTTAAAACTTAAGGTGTATAATTGCAAAAATGTGTAAAATGAAGGTGTTTTTTTTTTTTTTTTGACAAATCTAAAGTGAAGGTGTAAATCACAACATTATCTCCAAAGCTACCTCTGTTTGTGGAGGTGACATTTAAATGAATAGGGAAATGACACATGTCAAATAACCAATAAAAAAACTAGTAAAGTAGATTATTATGCAGGCAAATTAAATTAACACATACATTGAAGTTGTTGGGAGTTAATATGTTTACATAACTATTTAATTAGACAGTGTCTTTATTAATCTACCCCTTATTTGTCTAATTTTTTTTTCTATTAACTACTTGAAATGTATCACTCTCTCATTTATTAAGAGTGTCGATTTAGCAAACATTGTTAATTATGTAAATTGATAGTACTAATTAAGATAAAAAATTTGATTAGATATTAAATTGAATTATTAAAAATTCTAGTAATACAAAACATAACATTAACTCTATACTAAATTGATAGTTAGTTGTACATTTGGAAAAGCTCAAGTATGAAAGATGACATTAACCTTATACTAAATATAACATTTCTTTCCATTTCTACTCATTTACTCCCATCAATAGACATGCAACTTTATTTTGGAACTTCTCTTTAAAAAAAAAAAAATCTAATTATCCCTTTAGATATTTTATAAGCAATGTCAAACTTTTGTTATTATTGATTGTGACCCTCCAACTTTATTTTATATCGAGGACTAGTTTATAAACGAATTGGTTCCAACAGTTAAGCCAATCCAATTTTGATTACAACAATTATTACTGATTTTGCCCAGAAAGGCATCTTTCCTAATTTAGTGAATTTTAGAAAAGGGTAAGCACATTACTAACATCATTCGGATGATTAGTTAATAATTTAGTATCACTTTAGAAACATCAAGTGATTTTGGACGGGAATCCAAGAAAGGTTGGTGCAATAAAAAAATTCCTAATTTGCTCTTAATGTGGCTTTAGAATTTGCTAATGCTATAATAAAAATGTTATATTGTTGGCAAGGTTGGTCAATACCCATGAGAAACTGACCAATAGATTTTGTGAATGATTGACATCTAAGAATTCTCTCTCTCTCTTTTTATTTTTTTTCATACCCAATTGCTAGCTAGATTGGGATTCATAAAGTAAAGGCCACGTGATATTAAAACTCTGTCATATTCTTGTTATGAATATTCCATTGTGCTATTTAGATTAGTAGTATTAGTTTTCGCAGCTATTTTATTCAATTTTTGTTGGAGTGATTTCCTTGAATATGATATTTAGACTCTGCTCAAAAGTAAATATATTACTTGATCTCTACATGTATATTCCAGCAAGGTATCTAAAATCCATAAATATAATGTTATTATCAACATCTTATTAGCACTACTATCACCATATCACACCGATATCACCACACAATTAAATTATTGTCGGTACTTACATATTTATACTATCATAATTATAATCTCACCGCCACCACAATTAAAGAATCAAACCATTTCACATTTTCTATATCTATATTATTTATGCAAGAACATATACTTTAGTGTCTTTTCTACTATTTTCATAAATAACCTTCAAATAAAATCTTTCTTTTTTTTTTTAATTGTCAAAACTTAAAAAGTTAATATTTATAATGTTGAGAAGGTGTGTGGGTGAGGCTGATAATAGGAGAAGGTCTATACGAGTGGGCTGCTAAATTAAGAAGCAGATTGAAGAAAGTCCAAGCCCAATCCGCGCCCGAACAACTGCTGATTTGTCGCCGTATGCACCTGAATATATAATCTTATATTCAAATATACATAGCAATTAGCATGCTGTAGATTGTTTAAATATTTTTCGTTCCGTTATAATGAAATGACTTGGAGAGTTAAATATATATAAATATATATATATTTATTGTATTCACACAAAACCAATGAAAGTTTTTTTTTTTTTCAAAAGGACAATTATTCCAATTATTCCCGAAATTGCTTTACATTCTAAATCATTTATAATTTGTATTTTCAAATATTTGAAAAATGTACTTTTTTTATTTTATCCTTATACGATGTGCTCTCTCTCCCCCCTTCCCTAGGTTTCCTTCTTTAAGAAAATATAAGGACAGCGATCATCACATTTTAGCCATCTACCTTAACTCTAATTAATGTTACTGTAATTTTCATCATATGACTCTTCAAGAAGATGGCATTTTGATTAAGATATAAATGTTTTACAACCAATTCTCCATTGATAAAGAGAATGTTTTGATTCAGATCTAAAGGTTTACAATCAATTATCCACCAACGAATAAAAAGTCACATCAAGCCACTTTTAAATTTAATTTTTTTTCCTTCCATTTATTTTTGTTTTTCATTTGTTTGTCATCCCATTATGAGGTATTTCCCAACTAAGACTGTTGGATTATTGTAACCTATTTTTATCTAAAAAATATATGCATTTTCATATTGATCTTTGGGTCTCCATTTCTTTTTCATCTATTTTGTCAATGCTATATGCACTTGTATTCAATATATTTTAATTAATAAAATTCAGTTCTAGCGAAAGAAAAAAAGAAAGAAAAATGATCCTTACATGATGATTTTAGCCTTATTTAAATATATTTTCTTTTTCAATTTTAGTATCTTTAAAGCATGTTTTTCAAAATTTTTGGTTTGCATGCTCAATTTTAAATACAAAATAGCTATGCACACAAAAAGAAAATTTAAGTAAACATAATTATAATTTTTTCAAAAAAAGTTACAAATGAAAAATTGGACAACATGTAGATTGGAAATGGAGTAAATAACTAAAATAATTGTACAATCAGGACAAATAGAAAAAAAAATTATATATATATAATTCTTTTTCGGTAGTGAGAAAAGTTATTTGTTGCTGAAATCATTCATATATGAATAATCCTCCTATAAAATTTACAACAATGGGACAACATAAGACCCATATAAAACTCCTTTTTTACTTCGCCCCAAAAAAGTAAAAAAAAAAAAAAGCTCCATTTTTCCCTTTTTCTTCTGTCAAAGTTTAATTTTTTTTAGTTGATCTAGTTCAAAGGAACTACAATCTGGAAGGAGTAATTTAAGGAAAGAAAGAGGTTCACCCATCAATTGAAATAATACATTTTATTCCTAAAGAATAAGCTATCAAATCTACTATTTAATTTACATTTCTCTTGACAAGTGTAGTTAAAATTTCCCTTCCCTCAACCCTAATATCCTTTATTAGGGTTTATACTCTAATGCAAGTAATTGGCTTTAGACTATAGGGTGTTAAAAATTTCAGCAGGAGCCCATCTCAATAGACATGTGACCCATTTATTTGTTATTACAAGTTGTACTCCTTCCCGCACACCCTATATTCACATATAGCTAGATTTGATGTTGCTGGATAATCCGCTCCTATTTTGCAGCCATAACCTTAAAGTCCGGATGGCCAATTCATATTGACTTTCATTTGCATGGGAAAATGATTCCATTCGTAGGAAAAAGATTTATTATATATTATATGTCACGTATATATACAAATACAAAGATGATAATTTCTGTTTGGACCGTCTGATTTTTCTCTATATTTGAATCCAATCAGTATCTATATCTTCTTTGTATTTAATATGTTTGATCTATTTATGAGTAAAAATATTTATTTTTATCTATATCTTTTTTTTTAATAAACGATCTGTTTGAAAATAATAATAAAAAAATGACAAAATGATTAGAAACTCACGAACCAAACATAAGATAATATCTATCGAGACTTTTAATCGTGTAGATGTAATTATACTCAAAGGATAAGAATGTTGATGAAGATCGTGTAAAGACTGTTAAAATAAATATAACAATTTGAATGTTAACTATTGTAGTGTTTCGATTATGATTGGATATGATATGAGTCGTTGGACAATAATAAAATTAATTATGCTAAAATTAATGACAAGATCGTAAAACTTCTTATACTTAGATATGGTTATTTGTTGCTACAGTCCTAATAACACGAGGGTGAGACTTATAAATTTCCAGGAGGCTAATGTGGAAGCCTAGAGTAAAGTGAAACTAATACATAAAATGAGAAAATAGTCAAAAGAAGTTGGGACAAGTGTACGGGATAATATTGATTTAAAAAGGAAGAGGGCCACTTGCCATTAAGGATAATTATAATAGAGAGACGGTATCTTTAATTTAAGTGCAAATAGAGAATGTAAATTTTGAAGTAGTAGAAACTAGAGAAGCTGAGAGTAATCTTAACCTACACTGTCATAATTAATGATAACCAGGAAAATTATATTGGAAGGCATGAATATTTTGCTTAAGTTTAAATGAAATGTTAATATTTTGACTAATTTACAAAAATGGTTAAAGGGTGAACAATTTAAATGGTTGAGCAAAACATTAAAGTGGATGATAAATTGGTATAAAACAAGGATATTTTGTTTGTATTATTTTATATAACGTTGATAATTTTTTTTAATAATTTAAAACTTTGATCTGTTATTTGACCTATTTTATAAAATGTTGATATCTTTTTTTAACTATATACTAATATTTTATTTGGACTAACTTAATTACATACTGATAACTTATCGGTAACGTTTGGTTCATTGGAATTGAATAACACTGGAAAAGAATAGTAATTTTTTTTTGTTTATTAAGGGTACTTTTAGGAAAAAAAAAAAGATGTTGATAAGGAATAATAGTTTCTCTAGGGAAAAAAAGAAATAGGAGTTTCTTATCTTTTTCATGTTACATAAAATAAAAAATTCTTCATGTAGAATTTTCTATAAATCAATTGAGAAAATACCTATTTCACAGTAATAAAATTAAAATACTAATTTCACTCTTATCAACCAAACACAACAGTACTGAATAAGACTAACTCGATAAAACATATTTTAATAGCTATGGTATGAACGGTCGCAGCATCTTTGATTTCCACCGAACATCTGGGCTTATATCCATCTACAAATTTCCATGCATAACATGCCAACTAAAACAAGTGGACTTAACGAGGAGGATAAAGTTGACTGAAACCTACAACTCTTACTAGGTTTGGCGTGATGTGGGAAGGATAGCCACTTAGCTTATTTAAAAGTGATACCCTGACTGATAAGGCATGTGAGAATTCCATAGTTTGACATTAATTACACTACATGTCGATTCAATTACCATATGATAAAGTTGGGTGTTAAACCATTAACTTTTTGTACCAAATCCACAATTTGATGGCAAAGTTTGATTGCTTGATGTAAGAGAGACGTAGAGAGCAAACAAGAAAAGGAAGGAAACGCCTTATTGTTTCATTATTTTGGTATTATTTTTATAATAATGTTAAAAAATTGATACATGACAATTTTATTTATAAACTGACTAAATTAAACTGATAGTAATATGATACAAATAAATTACAATTACTAATCTGACATAGATATAATACCAATAAAAATCTAACAATCCAAACTCATTTTCTACTCTAACAACATGGAGTTATTGAAGCAAACTTAACGCTTATTCTATTTGTTTTAATTTTTCAAGTGACTAGTCATTGGAATAGGAAATTAATACTAGTTGGTCATTTATTAGGGGTCTATTTGGTTCATCGTTCTGATGTCGTTTTAGCATCCTAACTGATACAGATATGACGGATGAAAAACCGATAGTTTTACTTGTAAATCAAACTAATACCGAATCGATACTAAACTGATATTGATCCGATATAGATAAAAAACTGATAATCCAAACAGACCATCCTCTAAATGATCTCTTATTAACCTATATCAATATTGAGCAACATAGCCACAATTGATAGTGTTTAAAATACTCAATATGAGATATAATATAGAAATTAACATTAACGAAATTTATAACCAAAAAATAAAACAGTATATTTGATATGTAGATTATACATTACACATATGCAATATAATATAAAACCATAAATCTGAATCCTTAAAAATACAGAGTTGTGATTTCTCGATTTTCTTAACAATTTTGCTAGTTTTAATTGTCTATAAATCATGAATTTTAGACTTCCGATATAATCTCATAAAAATCCTTTTTTTTTTTTTTTCTTTTTAGCGAGATTTGTTGGTGGACTACAAATCATGAAACAACCAATCTAAATCCCCAAAAATTCACTTGTGATTTCTTAATTTTATCCAAAAAAAAAAAACCATTTTTATAAGCAATAGATCATTTCGTGAAAACTGCGAAAATCATTTATCTTTTTCAAATCAGATCAATAAATCATGTATCATCAAATGTTTCTAGATCAAAATGACCAACTCTGGACCAAAAAATTTAGAGTAGTGATTCCTCTATTTTCATTAAAAAAATCACTTATTTTGATATTATATATATTATAAATTTTGGGCTTCCAAGATCACCACAAAATCTCTTCTAAAAAAAAAAAAAAAAAAACTAAAATCAGTATGGTCAAATGTATTTTATTCGACTATTTTCTAATCAAACTCGAATATATCAAACCGAACTCGTATAATTTGTGAACTGGCTTGCTTATCCCCTATGTTAATATAACATCAACTTTCTAATATCCAATACAACAGTTTAAACATAATACTTTTCTTGCATTGGCTTAAACATCATTATTTTGCTTAAGCCTTTGCCTATTTGAAGTCTTGCCAAGAACTATGTTCTCATACTAGCTCAACCATATCAGAGCTATATTTTGATATTGTCTTGGACTCAATTTGCTATTAATTGTTTTATGAAATCTATTTGTTCCACCTAGCCATAGATACCTCTTGGGAAGATACTGCCTATGATTCACATTTAAGGGAACTAACTCTATATATGTTCACTAATAACATCTACATTATAAGTAAGACAAGTCTTATATCCCTTTATAGTCATCTTAACATATCACTGTAGGATAAATGTTGCAAATGATATATTAACTTTCGTAAAATATGCAATGAAATACTTGAACTTTAAGATTTATCAATATAATACTTGAATTTTGAAATTGATAAATTTAGTTACTAAAATGACTTTCCATGTACACTAACCAATATCATAGAAGTACTATTGGCATGTATGAAAAGTTTTTTTAGATATTAAATTGATTAATTTCAAAGCTCATATACTAAATTTATTAATTTTAAAGTTTAGATACCTAATTGATATTTTATCAAAGTCCATGTAGCATTTGCAGCATTAACTTGAAAAACCATAAATTTTTCACACCAAAGATGCATACATATAGAATAACCAACTAGTAATAGTTAAACAGGTACTTGCGCTGGCTCTCTATAGTTCCTAGAACTCTTCGATCAGCAGGATGCTTTTAAGCATCAATGTCTTTTTATTGGCAATCTTGATCCTGGAATTAGTAGCCGGATATAGCTCCTCCAAGCATTTTTATTGTAGCACATTATACATGACCAAATTACTATTTACATGCTATGCAATGTATTTTGGTTTCTAAATGGGTTAAACTTGTTTATTGTAAGACCTAATCTTATGCTTTGAGGGTTAGATAAAAATAAAATATTGAAATAACAAATAAATTAGAAAAGAAAAAAAAATAAAAGAGGCATAAAAAATTCTGTATATTGAAAATAAAATCAAGATCATTATCTCCAAGCTTTTAAATAAAACATATATCACCTTATAAAAGAGGTTTGGAGCTTCTTCTTAATCTCATTTTTTTTCCGCTTCTCGCCTCTATATCTCTAGTTTTGTTTCTTTAACTCAATCGCGATTTCCCCATACAAATGTTGGCCTTGTTCTACTTGTTGCAAAGATGTAGATGGAAGGATTGAGTTATCTAAATAAATTATTGCCGCATGTCAATAATTAAGTAGGGCTATGTGCTTTATTGCTTTCTTTATTTTAAATGTCTAGGCAGCTAAAAGATTCATTTAGTGAAATCAACAAATATGTGATGCCTTCAAACATTAACATAAAATTAAATTTGTGATTTTTATTACCTTTCATTTAGTTCCAAATTCTTCATATGTACCGGATATGATATAAGAGTGTCTCTTAACATATTTAAACAAACATTGGATCGTAGTTTAGTTTGGCATGGGTATTTTGAGTCTGCTCAAATCCATGATAAATGAGATTTGTTGAGTTTAAAAGCCAATTCAACATACACGGAAACGACCAAAGAAGTAGTACTATCATTGATCAAAGTGGGAAATAAAAGAAGCTTA
This sequence comes from Combretum micranthum, assembly GCA_024138025.1. Lineage (NCBI taxonomy): Eukaryota > Viridiplantae > Streptophyta > Magnoliopsida > Myrtales > Combretaceae > Combretum > Combretum micranthum. Next base: position 27,366 of record JAMXBD010004134.1, read on the forward strand.
TGGGAATATAAACCCAACGGACACATCATTTATCACATAATATGTGTGATTTGCGTTTAAAGCATGATAAAATATTGGATATAAATGTTGAAAATTGAAATACATATGATGTGGTGCATAGTTTTTCTGGTTCCATCTATATGAATTTGGTCTATAAAAATTATTTTCAAATTGAAAAAGAAAATAATGATAAAGAGAAAAAGACTTATTAGATAGATTGCCATCAAATTTACACGAACTCGGTGTAATCTATAGAATTTTTTTGTAAGTGGCTAATCTATAACTATAACTTACATAATTGTTGTTGGTTTGAATCTAGTAGAGATGAAGACGATTATCAGGCTTAGAATTATACGTTGAGTCTCCAAAATAAAACATAATTAATAGTGTGTCGAGAGTTGTCTGATATGACCATTTTGATGTTTAAGTTGATTTGCATCCCAAAGATATAAAAGCTAGGATAAATATGGGGTATTAAAGTGACATAAACTTTTTTAGGTAGTGCATGGTAAAGGTATATATAGTAGGTGGATTCCAAATGGTTAAGCACATGGTGAGATTATAGAATACTGGATGGTTAGAAATGATTATCGGGGATGCAGGATGGAGCCATTAAACCACATTTAATCGCACCCCCAAGTAGAACCGGTATTGGTTAGGAGGAATATGTCGATTGACATTGACTTAGGATCCGCGTGGTCATAGTATTCGATAAGTTGAGTTTACGAGCTAAGGGAGTCACTCATAATTGAGATAGGGTGGGTTGGGTCTAAACTTAAAAGGTTGGCGTGGATAAGCAGTGGGTCAGATTAAGCCTAAAATGTTAGTGATTCATATTTTACCATCAATGACATTAATATTCCTCTTAATTTTTTATTAATCCATGCATACATCTATGTTACAATAATTAATTTAATCCCATTCAAATCTTAAAACTAATTTAAAACACATGTGTCCATAACAATAATTAAACTAGTCCTTATCCAATTTTTAGCATACTATGTATTCTATGTCCCTAAAAATAGAGAGACGCAGGTGGGGCTTTGTTGGACGTTTTATCCAAATCATATGACAGTTGTTTTAAATCAATTATAGTGTTTGCTCTTAATCATATCTTACAACTTTTAGGAAAGTATACTTATCATTTGATGCAGTATAAGACTAAGGACAAAGTTGTCTTGTAAGGATTTTCAACTACTGGTACCAACTCTTTCCCTATTATCTAACCAATGATAATCAAGCTATATTAATTGAAGAACTAATGTTATTTTATCAACTATTATTAATCTAATGAACATAAATCAAGGATTAGTTTGATTAACCCATAATATAGACATACTTAGATCTTAACTCACCAACTAACTTTGCCAATGTTATTTGTTGAATTCCATAAATATATTAGTTCCTTAAACTGTAGAGTTCCTTTCACTAAATCAGTAACTTTTTCAAGCATACTGATCTCTAACCTTAGTCAATCAATTGAATCTCTTCTAGATCAATAGCAACTTAGAATCACATTACAAACATGAACTCTTCTATCTTTAGAATTATAAACAAATCTCTTCAATCCCATAGATCTAATCATAAAAGTAATTTTCTCAATTAACTTCTATGATATCATATATAATTTATACACTGGTAATGTAAACTTAAGAAAACAATGAAGAACATGCGATTGAATTCAAGGAAACTAATAATATTGCATTAAATCTCCATCTCAATTACATGGTAAAGTTATGGTCATGTCAAGATCTACATACAAATGATTACTCTTCCATATATATATATATCAATAAATGAAAGTACAATAGAAGAGTAAAAAGAAATCATAATTACAACCCTTTTGATTGATGAAATCTTGTAAGTTCTTTAGCTCAACGTCTTCTATCTTGCTCTCAAATGGACTCTCAATATTTTCTCTGAAGGGAGGTGGCTCATCAGTGTTCAAGAAGTTGTAGGGTTTCATTTAAAGATTGCTATTTATAGAGAACTTCAAAAACCCTAAAGATATCTAAGAAAATGACACTTGGCATGCCTATAGGGTCTAAAGTTTAGTCGTATTACGAACAGTATGGCTTTTCGACATTAATGTTAAAGCTCTAAATGGATCGTATCTGAGGACGTGAATTTCTTTGATCAATTTGTTCATGCTCCATATTGTCCTCCATACATGCTGTATTCCAGGGCATGAGGCTCTCTAATCCCAATTCTAGGCTGATATCATCCTCCATATGGGTCATATCCTAGGATGAAGAATTCTCCGAATCAAGTTCTGAGCTAATACAGTCATCCATATAGGTAGATTGTATAAGAGTATAGTTCTCTGCTCTCGACAAAGAGAACTCTATCACCGTTCGTACATGCTATATGGCTCCATTGCACTTCAAACCTTTAAGTTTGCATTTCAAAATTAATCATATTCTTCATTAACTTTCATCTTTTCTTCAGTTGGCTTCTTAAACAATTAAAACCAATAATTCAACTCAACAAATGCCAAATTCTTATGACATCTTTAATAATTCTCGACATAAGGCTCAAAACCATACTTACGATAAGGGTATTTTAGGCGATTAGCAGACTTCGGCAAAAGCCTCTCTCGTCTTTTAATCTTGATAAATGAAAAAGAGCCCCATCAAGTAAAAGGTACAAGTACAGCAAGTCTTCTATTTTCTTGTGTACATAGGGACACCCTCATTTCTGGGAGGGCCGCCCTACTTTACTTTTTTGGCTTGCCCCTCCCAATGAAAGAGAAAGAGGCCGAGTAAAAGATTCTGATCTAAAAACAAACCGTAATAATGTCACGTGAAACTCAGCAAAACAAGGTTGGTTCACGTGCACTGCAGGTCTAATTAATTTATTTTTAATTATGTATATGTTCATACCCAACAAGAAAATATTGAAAAGATAATTATATGATGCTGGTCAAACTGGATACCAGATTATGCGATTATATGTTAAAAGGACCAGGTTCACAAATCTTATTTAAATGTGGTGAGTGGAACTTGCCAAATTGGATTGATATGATGTAAGTTCTTATTTGTATCTTAATATGTGGTGTATAATTTTAAATTTTAGAATCAGGTCTTTTCTCAATAATGTGCTACAACCTCTTTGACGAATATTAGATATTCTATAATTTTTTCCTACATTTAATATAAAATTTTTCTTTGTACTTGTGATTCGTACATTTATTTATGTAAAAACAATTATTTGGTATATTTCTCGTTATGTATCATGATCTAATATATATATATATATATATATAGCTTTAAATAAATATGTCAATGGCTTTATAATCTAGCTGTATCTCTCATGATCTCTATTCTCTCAAATAAAATGTCTCAGGTTCAAAGCCCCCTCATTATAATTGGTAAAAAAAAAAAAGAAAGAAAAAACACTTTAGTACAATATATTATCATAAAATTGAAATCCTTCATAAAAATCTAGGTCCAATTATTTAAAAATACATAACACCAAATCCAATTATATGTTTTACCTATATCCAATTATATCTTTATTCAAATTAAATAAAGAGTTTCTTAAAAGAAAAAACTATTAAAAAACTGCTAGTCTTTATTATTGTACATGCTTTGATAGAAGTCTTTATATCCTTTTTTCTTAACATTCTTGTGTGTTTCTCTTTTCCTCCATTGCACAACATGAATTATTGCACTTTGTTCACTTCAAATGCATGTCTCTTATGGTCGCAAACAAGTCAAGGAGAGCTTTTACGGTTTCGTGGATGAGACAATCCCACCATTAATCTAGTTGTTAAAATAAATGTAATAAATGAAATATTAACTATTTTATATATTCGATCAATAGATCGGTTGGTCAAAATTAATAGTAGGAGCATAGAATTTTCCACAAGTCAAGCCACTCGGACTTGGCTTGATTCGACTTCTTAATAGAGTCGAATTTAAACATAAAATAAAGCTCATAAAGGGACTCATTTAGGATTGTGAAGTGACTCTTAAGTAGACTTGTTGATATGCTCAACAAGTTTGTTAGTTGGCTTGTGAGCTATATTTATAATATATCATAGACAAATATATAATTAAAATAATAAAGATTAATTTTTATTTAATATATATATTTAGTAGCTCTTATATAATATTTTTAAGTTTGAAAAAAGATATTGACGATTTAAATGGGAAAATAAGCTATTTAAACAAAACAAACTCAAGCTTGAATTTTAAATTTTAGCCTCGATAAAAAATTTAACTTGTTTCAACTCGAGTTTAATTATAAATGAATTGAACTTGGGTTTGGATTGTCAATTTGATAAAAAATGCGGTCCTAGCTTGAAAAATTTTAAAGGAAGGCCAATGTCTCATGTTAATTTAGCTTTTTAAAGTAACATTTCATCAATATGATCAAACACATACTATTTTAAAAAAAAAAAAATCCAACACATACCTAACAATATCTTAAAAAGAAAAAACAAATTATAATCAAACAAATAAAAAAAAAAACTTTCCTTTTAATGGTTGGGAGAAACTCTTTCCTACTATTTCTTTTGCCGAAAAATTCTGTCCTATTTAAAAATAAAAAAGATAACAAAAAGACAAAACCCAGAATATTTATTAATCTTACAAATGACATTTAAAAAAAGAAAAAAATAATAATTTATGTTGTCCTGAATTTAAAAACATAAATAGATTTGTTTCCATTCAACAATGGTGGATGGGATGCTCTCCAATGTCTTTCTCGCTCTCTCTTCACCTCTCTCTCCCCTCCTCTTCTCGTCTTTTTAAGGCCACAATCCTGCCTTGTCGTTCCCATCACAAGCTTCCTCTCAAATCCACTCGCGTCTTCAACACCCCCGGCAATTTCTCTCTCCTCAAAACACTAATCGTCCCAAAAGCTTCCATGGCTACTGCTGCAACCGATGTCGGCATGGACGCTGTCCAGAGACGCCTCATGTTCGACGACGAGTCCGTATCTCCATTCCCCTTTCCTCAAATTTACGTAATTCTTGAAGATATGGATTACATATTTCACGGAAAAAGTAACAAGAAAATTTCATTTTCAGGAGTTTATAGCCATTCAATCAGTCATTTAACAATTAAAATTAGCTCATTTGGTTATGACTGTGCTCTGTGCAGTCTAATAGGTCAGATAGCTAACTGACCTATCTTTTTGGATTGGATCGTAGAAATTCCCGTGTATGCGTAGTAGTTAAATATTAGTTAAAGTTGTAAGGAAATTTATTAAGAGGCTAAGGCAAAAGTTTTTCTAGCTTTTTAAGATGATGTGACTATACAGTTTACGGGAAAGCAAACAAGTTTTGGGTCACCTGTTATCATTTTTTTTATATAAAGTTGTGATTTTTTTGACATTTGCTTTGATTCTGGCCATTGCAGATGCATCTTGGTGGACGAGAATGATCGTGTTGTGGGGCATGAATCTAAATACAATTGTAATCTTTTTTTTTTTTTATTTAGTTTGTTTTCATCAATTTGCTTGATTTACTAATTGATTTGATTGCTCGGATTGGGTTGTCATTGATTTGTTTTGAAAAATGGATTTGTTTATGGTTTGGAGGGATTTTGATTTCTTGGCAGGTCACTTGATGGAAAAGATTGAATCTTTGAATTTGTTGCATAGAGCTTTCAGTGTCTTCTTGTTCAACTCTAAGTACGAGCTGCTTCTCCAGGTTTGCGTCAGTCTCCCGTCGCCTGTAACACGGTCAATTGTTTTTCTTCAATTGTCATAAGCTTTCATGTGGTTGATTCCAAGGAATAAGTTGGAACTCCTAATTTTATTGTTAGTAAGAACTATACAAGGATTTAAGAGTTTGGACTCCAAGGCTACAATTTATCTAAATTTGATTTTTTATGTCTAATTAGTTATCATTTGAATTCAAAGTAATTGGAATTTGTGAAGTTGATTCCTAAGTACTCATCATGCCTCACAATCAAGAACCGTAATTTTTTATTTGATGAAACTTCACTCCGTGGAATCAACCAAAGGACTTCAAAGATTAATGTTGTAGCCTGGACGACCGCAAATCCATATGACTAGGGGGGCCGAACTTACTTTATTACGGATTTAAATATGAAATATATGTCTTTTTCTTATTCAGATATATCATAATAATCAATTTTTACCCGGATCGAGCGCCGCCCCCCCCCTCTCTTCTGTTCATAGGTGGTTGTAGCCGTGAAACTCTTGTAACAAAATTGCATGAGTTCTGTGCTTGAATCCCTTTTGTGAAACTTGGATTCTATCTAAATAATTCAAGCTATATTAATTAGTGCACGTGTAGCAGAGGTAGTTGGTTCAGTTAAGGTGGTACTCCTCCATTAATGTAGCATAGAGAAAAGGAAAGAAATCTACATTTTTTAGCATTAATTTCATGTGTAGATTTGTAATGCTGACTGACTAAAACCGCATTGAACAATCGGATGAAGATGTGTTATACTATAAATGTGACTTCTATATTCACTAAGGAGCTTGCAGTAGTTCAAGTGACTTTGGATTATCTTCCTTACACTTCTTAGTGATGGCCTGTACCCTCCCTTCAGAATTTAATCGAATTCACATGATAATGAAATTTTCATTATGAAAAATAGGAAAAGTTTTGAGATTACTCTGCTCTCTCTCGACAATTGATCTCTTCAATGTGTGTACCTACAATAGCAGACTGTCTGTGTCCTTTGATCGAGTAATCTCAAAGTTACAACTCTTCATGATTGAACACAGGAAATCAAGCTGGATGTAAACTTAATGTGTAAGATGGATATCATGTTGAATGAATTCTTTACTTTAATTGCTATGAAGTTTGCCAATAAAAACTTAATTGACAATGATTCAAAGAAAAGACCCAATCAAGAGTTCAAAGATAATCTAAAATTGCAATTTGATTCAGTAAATTCACTTCTGATGTATTGTTTTCTTTTTTGGCATGGCAATGATATTTCATTACATTAGTGGTGTTGGTGTTGCTTCTTATTTTTGATGTGTTGAGCTAATATAACTCCATGCATTGTTTTCAAATCTAGAAGTACGTCATGTTCAATACTCACAATTGTTCTGTACAGCAACGGTCTGCCACCAAGGTTACCTTCCCTCTTGTGTGGACAAATACCTGCTGCAGCCATCCTCTTTACCGGGAGTCTGAACTTATTGATGAGGGTGCCCTCGGTATAGCTATTGTCCTCTAGCACAATACCCTTTTTTACAGTATATATGGCTACTGGAGCAAATTGTGTGTTGTTTGCTGAGGCAATATCTCTCTGGCTGACTGCATTATTTCTTCCTACCAGGTGTGAGAAATGCTGCCCAAAGGAAGCTCTTAGATGAGTTAGGTATTGTTGCTGAAGAAGTACCAGTTGATGAATTTGTCCCTCTTGGTCGCATTCTCTACAAGGCACCATCTGATGGCAAATGGGGAGAGCACGAACGTAATGATTTACTTACAAAGCCTTTTTCCCTCCCTTTTTTTCCCCATTGCTTTTCAATTTTCAGATTAGCAATTTACATGCCATTCTTAAGTGAAAATGCGCATAATCTCGACATACTTTATATTGTTTGGAGAAAATAACTGCTTAAGGACATTTTGTACCAGGACCATAGATATGTAGCTAAAAGAATGTTATAGTTGCACTAGAATGGCCCATGTTTGTGCTATTTCTTTGATATAGGGGGTGGTGTTCTGCATCTGCTTTTAATCATTTTAGGACTGATGTTTTAACAAACAAATCGAAAAGGTCCTCTGTTTCATCTCCATTAGAAGAGTCATTAGAGTCGTTGACATGATGCCCAACACATTGCCATCTGTCATCCATTCTTGTTAGAAATTATTGAAAATTAGCTAATTTAACTGAGAAAGGTTTAAACGGTAATAATATGTTATGTGGATTAGTTAGTGACTTGTAAGTACTTATAGAACTTGGCATGTAAGTGGATTTTTGAAAACCATCCGCTATCACCATTTTAGTTGTCAAAATAACAATAATACATGTCAACCACTCATCCAAACCCATAGCATTTTAGTTGCAATGATTCTTGTTTTGATTTAATTTGCCTTCTCAACGAAATATGGCATCATTTGTATGTATATCAGCAACTCTAATGGCTCTTCTTTTAACGGAGTATTGCTAGTGCATTGTTTTCCACATCTGAGAATCCGGGTAAGTGTTTTCTTTGATTAATGATGTGCCCCTCATTATTCTCTCTTTGCAGTTGACTACCTGCTCTTCATTGTCCGAGATGTTAATGCCCATCCAAACCCCGATGAAGTAGCCGATATAAAGTATGTGAACCGGGAGCAATTGAAGGAGCTTTTAAGGAAAGCACGCAGGAGAGGAAGGTCTTAAGCTGTCGCCTTGGTTCAGACTAGTCGTCGACAACTTTTTATTCAAATGGTGGGATCATCTTGAGAAGGGGACTCTCAAGGAGGTTGCTGATATGAAAACAATTCACAAGCTGACTTAAAAAGCATGAGATTGAATGGAACACGAACACAGACGATGTAGGTTCAGGGTCCTTGATATGATTTTATTGCAATGACGCTACTTCAATAAGTTTGTGCATCAAATGAGTTTGGACCAAATAAGGGAAATTTGTGCCTTGTGTTCTGTCTGATATATGATTGGCACCTTTATTTATGTTGTTCTTGTTTTCTTATGGAAGTTTGAACTTTATCTAGGAGAAATAGAGATTATCCTTAATTAAAGCTTCAATAATTTATACCCTTGTGTTTGCTCTGAAAAATCCTGATGAATTTAGACAAGTTGTGTCCATATCAACGCCAAGAAGACTAGTTGTTCTGTTTGATGATTTCTTGTTTCCTTTGGCAATTCGTCTAAGATTCCAATATTTATTGCCCGGAAATAAATACAAAAATAATACAAACAAATGGTCTTAACGTTATGTGGAAGCAGGAGGTTATTTCAAACTTCAAACTTCATATTCTTTTTTAGGTTATATTTGCCTTTTGACCTTTGTTAGGTCTTTCAGAATGGAATTTGATTTTAATGTATATTTTTAACAAGTAAATTCGATTAATTTCTCATTGTAATTATAAGATTTAGAAATTAGTACTCAATTGATCATGAGTTTTGGTATTTTGCGTAAAGTCAAGCTATAGCCCTTTTAGAATATTCATTTTACTTTAGTATCTTTTTCAAAGCTTAGGATTGAATTATTTCACAATAGCAATGTTCCTAAAGGCAATTGCATGATTCACTCTAGCAAAGAAAACGCATACTATGCCATTATCTCCAGATTTCTTATTCAACCCATGTTGTCAGATTTGATTTGAGATTTGATTAGGCCATTCAAGATGGTTAAAAGTCCATAGGTAAAATCAGAATTAAACTGATTCTTTTTAGAATCAAGTTGGGTTCAATCAAATTGAACTGAACGAGTCAATTCATATATGATGACATTGCATCTGATTAAATCTAGAGTAATAATCATTACATATTGATTGTTGGCCCTAATTTAACCAGTGCAATAGTGTAATTGTTATATTTTGGTTTCCAAGACTTAATTTTGATTTGAAGGCTATTTGCATTCATTTCTTCATCAACAAAATAAAATTGCACTAAAGTCTAACTATTTTGTGTTTTTTTATTTATTTATTTTCATAGTGTCCAATAGGGAATTTTTCCTAACTAGACTCCCAGTTTCATTGATAATAGTCCATGAACTTTCTCTATGTCAATATAACTCATTTCTGTTCAATTAATGTGTTGTGTTTAAATTGGATTTTAGGATATTCTCATTTCTATTGTTTTCATTTATTAGTATCATGTATACTTGTATTTCGTTACATTTCAACTGAATAAATTTATGTTCACTAATAAAACAAAATTCCTTCCAAAAAATATATATAAGATATTTATCTTCAATTCTATATTACTTATTTTAGAAGATGATTACAAATGCACCTCAAACTATAAATCAGGTACGGGGAAAATTTATAAACTTCTAAGATCTAATTTTACATATTTCCACATATTATATATGTTATTAAAACCCAGACTTACCGTTAAAACAAATTATAAATAGTGTTAATTATGAAGTTAAGTGTGTATTTTGATTAATTATAAGGAAAATGTATTTTTTGGTACCTGAACTTTGATTAAATGGAGCCTAAACACTATCCATTAATACATTGATATGCATCAACTACTTCAAGAAACAATAAAAAAATAAAATAATAAAAAAAATACAAAATATCTAATTAAATATTAAATTAAACTTTTCAAAAGTTCATACACCCAATTATTTATTTCTTCAAAATTCAAGGCTTTTGCCCTTAATTATATAACCTAGAATTAAGGTTTTGGTTTGGAAATAAATACCTACTTTTGTTTTATTTTTCGAAATCACGAAAATCAACGTGTTACATCTTTTTAAGTGGGGCAATGGAACTCAACTTTGGTTGGCTGGGCTGACCGAAAAGGACAACGCTTAACACGTTTATATTCATAACTTTGTTTAAATATCTCTCTTTTCACTTTGACGTCCTTTTCAAGATTTAATCTGGGATACGATAATTCATGAATCACGTGTATAGATCTGCTGTGGTTTTAAAGACATAAGAGGAGTAGGAATAAAATAAAAGCATCGAGCAATGCATGAACAAAACACATAAATAGATGAAATAAGATAGAGACAAATATGTCTTTGGTGTAATGCAATACCATGTCCATCCTTGTTTTAAAAAAAATTATATAAATACAAAAATAAATAATAAATTATCATCATTATATCGCATATTGAAAGATGCGATATAACGACCTATTCGGTCAAAAGTTTGAGTCGAGTTGCATTGCATGTTGATCATGCGATATAGCTTGATATGCGTATCGCATGACCAACATGCGATACATGTTTGAATAATTTTATGTATATTTTATATTGAACATGCGATACATGTAGAAATTCTATATTACACTTTTAAGGTGATGTACAACGAAATTATTCCTATGGTTTTTTTCTTTCACAATTTGATTTTGCAGAATATATATTTTTTTTAATATACATGTAGTATTCTCCAATCATTGGACGTCCTCTGTCTGATAACTTTTTTGTTTTGTCTTTTAAATCCATTATGTTGAAATAATGGGAGAATATTTGAGCATATATAAATATTAATATAACCTTTCAAATAAATCTAAAATGTAAAATAAACTACTTACCTGCACCTTAAAGAGATTAGAGTTGCCATGACTAGCCTAGTTTAGTGATATCAATCTTGGGTTTTTAATAGTATAAACTAGACTTTGACTTTTCATCCTTATAATTGAAATATGTAGTAGTTGAATAGAGAGCATGTACTTTCTTATGTTATTATTATATATATCTGTTATAGGGCATTATTTTTGAAATTAAGCATTTGAACCTTTATCTTTAAAAATATACCTCTAGGCTCTATTTCACTATTATGTCATTGGTTAAAATAATAAAAGGAATAAAAAATTATATAAAAAAGGCACAAAGAAATTTTTTTTAAAGGGCTTACATACTTGGTAAATAAAAGTAAATGAACATAAATCAATATAAGAGGGTGTATTTATAATTTATCCCTACAAAAAAAAAAAGGAAAGAATATAGCAAGAAAGAATGATAGTGCTTATTGTTAGAGCTTGCAGTACTATATGGGTTATGATATATGTCCAATTATAACTGCCAAATGTAATTTTGTTTTGATAAAATGTAATTAATTTTCTACAAACTATGCTATTGTAATTTTTTTTTTCAAACAAGAACACACTTACATATATGACATGTATGTAGATAAGAAAGCAAGACCATGGTTTGCAGGAGTTGTTGGTGGTTTGGGCAGAAAAATAGAGCAAAAGAAAAGGATAACGATTTGGATTCTCTCAAGTTTTGTCCTATTAATTTTTCTAAATTTTCAAACCAATGATTTGGGTATGGAATGGTATGAGATTGAATGAGTGGTAAAAGATAATCTATTTTTTGTTTGGATACATCATAAAAAGAAATTGAATGAAATTATTATGGTATTTGTAAAAAAATATCGTAATAATAAATGTATAAGATGATAAAAAAGTAATTATAATAGTAAGCATTAACAATGAACGATTCTATCTTCTCAACAGTAAATTCCTCCTCAAAACCGAATTTTCGATTTTAGGAATAATGATTTCAAATTTTAAAAATGCATCTAAATATAATAGTAGGAATGAAACCTAAAATCTTGATTTTGTTCTAGGTTCATTTTTGCATACTAAACTTGAGATTAGAGTTTTAAATATCCTTGCCTAAAAAGATTTTCATAATATCTTATGATACAATTATTATATTATTATTTTTTATGATTCCAGCTATTCATTAGTCATAACTACATTAAAAAAAATGATTGGGAAAAATCTAAACAAAGTGCATGCATAGAATCCATTTTGGATTTGGATAAGATCGTGTAATTATGAAAAGTGAGGATTGGTGGGCAAAGAACATATTTTGAATTTAAAGAGGCATGGGCTACAAAATCATTGCACAGAGGACCAGCGCTTCAGATCTGCACAATTAAGGCTTCAATGACCCAGCAAACGAACTTTTAATATTGGCCCAACTGGTAATAATTAGACTGATTATTTAGATCATTATGCCCTTGATGTACAAACATAGAATTTCACATTTCACTTAAGTGTTACTTATTTTCTTATTTAGTTTGAAAAATGTTATAGCATAAATAATGAGTATTTTGTATAATAAGAAATAGATAAGATAATCCTATTTTTCTTCTTTTATCATCTTATTATTATTATTTTTTTTACCAAAGAAACCACTACTCCTAGTAGAGTGTAATTTTTTCTTCAAAATATCACTAGATATAAAATAAAATAGAATATAAAAAATTATTATTCTTTTCCAATTTTAATTTATTCCATTAAACTGAATGCAAATAGTAATTAGCCATGATGATATTAAAGGAAATTGTAAGAATAAATTGCCATTTGCCAACTTAAAATGAGGACTCCATTTTATATAGTAGGTTTCATCTAAATATGCAGAGTTCATCCTTTCGGTTGGTCTAAACTGTCTAAATGTGGCAAGTTTATACTTTTTTCGTCCCATCAATGGGACCGTTTAGTCAATTATTTAACCATTAAAAGATTAAGATTCTGTGTGGATCGTTGAATTTTTATCTGTATCTAATCTATATTTGTAATTTATCTGTATCATATCTGTATCATATCTGAAAAGTTTATGAGTAAAGCTGTTAGTTTTTTATTGATATCTATTTCTTGACAAATATCTATTTGAAAAATATAATAATATGATACCAAAATTACCGAAATATGATGAAATAAAAAAGACCTAATACAACCTTTTGTCATATCTCCGTGCTGTAATTCTTTTATTATTTTTCCGTAATACAATATCAGTAAAGCGGTGCTTAATCTAATTAAATAAAAAGTGGAGATTATGTACAAACTTAAAATATACATTTACATATTAATAATTTTAACAGGGGGTCATCACTCCAGTATCACATTAAAAGGGGGTATTATTTGAGCATGTGCGTAATTGGAAGTATATGATTAGTAGTTATTACGTATATAATTAATTAAATTTTTAATCCAAGTTATTAGCCTTAGAATCTGCGAGTTATATAAACCTAACAATGATTGAGAATAAATTAAAAGTCAATTTTTATCAGTCATTTCCAACCATTTTCAGACTTTATTTTTAAAGTGTCGAAAGCAGAAAGCCACTAAACTTGAGTTCAACCATTTTTGTCATTCAGCATGTAAAATTTGGAAACCTGTAAAATTTTTGTATTACATTTGTATAATATTTAAATTTAGAGGTAACTGAGTTTGTCAACGTATCTACAACTTGAGAAAGCAAATTTTATACAAAATTTAATAAATTTTAATCGGTATTTATGAGCGTACACTTTGACCGTAATGAAGGGTGATTTTTAATATTCCAACTTCACACTTGTACTTTTATATATTGTTATACCAGTGGTATGATGCTTATTTAATATTGCTTAACATTCTACGATAACATTTATCTTTACTTTAATTGTCTATTTGTTGAACTCAATACATTGAATCAGAAATATATTTATTTTTCCATTCATTATAATAATGTAATAATTTTTTATAGGGTAGAATGGGATATCTTAGGGTATGTACCCTATATATCTAAAAATATAGATTTTAGAGTGAATGCAGGCATGACAATATTATACTTATACCGTATCCTATAGAAGTAGATTTTTGAAAAATATACTTGAAATCTATTCTAGAAATTGCAATTCACCAAAAATCTTATGTGTTAAGAGCATTCAAACTCGTAAGGAAGTTTATAAGTTTCAATCACATAAGTATTTTAAAAATATCTTCTCTTCAAAGACCTCACTACTTTATTCAAGTGTTTGAAATGATGGATTCTTTACTTCTTTTAAAGTTTTTTGGATCATATTTACTTTAGGAAAAATGTAGAAAAAAAATCCTACATTTGTATAGTTTTTGCAAAAAAAGGGTCTTAACTTCTTGACCGTGCATTTTAGGGCTTGCATTTAGAATTTACATGTATTTTAGGGCCTCTATTCATGTTACGTGACTTACGTCAGATTCCATTAGCTACAAATAGATAGAGACTCTAAAATGCATATAAATTATGCATACAAGTCCTTGAATGCATGGTAAAAAAAAGTAGACTCCTTTTTTTTTTTGCAAAAAACATACAAATGTAAGCCCTTAAATGCTTGGCTAAAATTCATGTCTTTTTTTTTTTTTTTTTTTTTTTTTTTTTGTAAACAAGACTACACGAATGAAAAAAATTCATGCTTTTTTTTCACTTATTATTATTTGAAAAAAAAGTATTTAAAGCTTAGAGGTAAATTTCCAACCCATCATATGATTTAATATGTGTATATATATGTTCATCATTTATTATTATTTGGGAAAAATCAATGTTCTTTCATTTATAGTTACTTTTTATTCCATCTATTAATTATCATCAAGAATAAGAAAATTATATATTATATCTATAATAAGTAAAAAAAAAAATATTATTACGGTAATATAGTATTATCAAATGTATTTAGTTTTTTACTTAATATAACAAAGTTTCCTTATCATATGATTTTTCAAACTTAAATTTACAAATATGACATATCCATCTGAATATACACAATTTTCTTATCTTAATAATATATGGTTTGATATTTATATGTGTGTGTTCATAATTTACTACTCTCATAAATGATAATGAATTAGAATTAATGTTGGTTATTTTCTTATAAATGAAATTAATTACGCTAAATGCTATCTATTATTATTAAGATAAGAAAATTGTATATGCATAATAGTTATAGGGAGCTTGTATGGTGTTGTTGACGGACATCCAATTGACTGGTTAAAATAAATATAGTAATTGAAATATTAATTATTTTAGTGATTCGGTCACGTTTGGGTATGGTATAAGCTGTTAGATAGTGACGGGACCAGTCCTATCAAAATTAATGATAGGATCATAGAATTTCCTATAGTTATAACATTAAGTGAAAAAATAATATATCATGTTAAGTAAAAAAATCAAATAAATTCCATCCCACAATGGCATTGATTATAAATATATATATACACAATTTTCTTATTTTTAATGGTAATAAACAATTTCAACAAAAACATAACAATAAATGAAAAAACATGCATTTTTTCCAAATACTGATAAAAGATCAACATATATGTACATGTATCTATATTATTAAAGCTAAAAAGCTTCTTTTAGTATCTTTAGTGTAGATATAATTTTTAATATATGATTTGATGAAAATAACCGCCATGATTTAAAATTCATAACTTCTTTTTCAAAATAAAAACCACTTTCTTCTTAATCTTTTTTGAAACTCTAACTACTCTTCATATATTTTTACTTTTAAAAATTTGTATTTTAATCTAAAGTAAGAAAAATAATAACATTTAAATATTTTATAGCATTAAATGCAAAATCTAGAAAGAATTTTTTTACAATTGAAAATTAATATTTACAAAAAAAAGATTTAGACTTTTTACAGGTACTATTGAATTTGCACATGCAGCGTATATATTAAATCAAATCATGAGGTAGAATTTTTTTTTAACCATATGTTTAAGGACCTGCATGTATAATTTTGCAAAATAAGGCATATATATTTTTTCACCTTGCATTTAAGGGCTTGTATTTATTGTATACGAGCATTTTGGGACGTCTGTCCATGCCACACAAGATCCCGTTAACGAGAAATGAATGAAGCCTCTAAAATACATATAAATTATAAATATTCATTCTAAAATGAATGTTGTGTGGGTATGAATCCGGATGCAACGATCACGTGCGTGTCGCGTGACTATCGCGCTACGCGTGACCTAGGGAAACAACACGTGATAGGATGATCAAGAGAGTATCGTGTAGGGAGGAGGAGTAGGCAATCTCAATAGGCTCTAACACACGTGTGACAGGCGAGGGAGCTAGAATGCATCAACCTCACTAAGTACCACGAATATCGTGTGCGTTCTTGAGTAAATTAAGTGTTTGATTCACCAAGACGGGAATCCGGCAGCACGATGGCGTTCGTCCAAGATTTCACCTTGTCCAAATGAGGTAAGGACTAAGGTATTTATAGAGAATCCAGCTGTCGATGTCGTCCGTCAGATGAGACGAACGACCAACGGCTAGGATGAGTCCCTTTCATTATGGATATGGTTGTGGGCTCCCTTATGGACCCAGGCCCATTGAGGCCTTTATAGCAATGTGTGTGAGCCAATTTGAGAAAGGTTGGAATTGGGCAGGCCAATTCCAACGGACCCTACTCCAAGCCTTCCATGCCAAAACTCCCATGATCATCCCAATTGAACTGGATTTAATTCTTTAAGCCCTGTCACATTAGCCCAAAGAATTAAATCCAAATAATAAATCAAGCTTAAAGCCTTTATAATGAAATCCATACATCTACATTTTGCCCCCTGACCAAAGCACTTCAGACCATATCGGAGGGATTTGGGCATTAATTAAGCTCCTTTCAAATGACAAAAGTCTCATCCAGCGCATGTGCGCTATAACTTAGCTGCACTGCTGCTTGGTGTATCAGTTTCTTGATAGCTCGCAATGCAAAAATCCGGGAGTAATATTGTCAAATAATTGAATTCTCTTCAGAGATATTCCTGTAGTATCATCTGATGTATCGCTTTGGTCTCATAGAAACTTAGTACTTCAAGTGATCCCTTCCGTATGAGAAGATGTAAGCTCCATCTGTCTTCCAAGCGGCACATATTGCCTAGCAATATTCTTGACAAGAACATAAGCCATCCTTGAATTGGTGGAAAAGGGTGGCATCTCTCATTATAATTTCTCTCCCTGTAAGCTTGAAGATATATTTGATTGCCGAGTGGCAATCATTACATACTCTTAGATTCTTCATGATGCGTAGTGTTGTATTTTCAGGAGTGCTTAACAGCCCAAATGCAATAGCAAGTTTCTCACTGTGATGCCTAAGAATCTGCTCCTTAACTTCCTGTTCGAGATCGTGCAATACTGAATCAGTATCAGGTATGAAGCCCATTTTCTTTATCTCCTTCCAAAGTTTTTCATCATCCTGTAAATTGCGTCTCTTTGAGGGTGAAGGCCATCATCAACACCAAAAATATGTGTGTCTGATGCAGGCTTATCAGATGTTGATATGTTCTCTATGATAGGCAGTGATTGTCTTTTAGATGCCATAGTATCTGGGGCTTGCTCTGCTTCTAAGGGAAGACTTAAAGACTTGTCTGGTAAGTCAGCATTGGCAAAAGTGGAGAATGCTCAATGTGATTCTCCATCAAGTCAAAGAATTTGTGTATCGAGCCAGATGCAAGGTTCAATTATGTTCTCAAAACCTATTGAAAATTCTGGGCACCAGGATCCTGGTCCTTCAAAGTCTGGACATAGCAGGATTGACATAGGCAGTTGTTCACATAGCAGTTCTTTCAATAGTTCGCACATTACGTCATGGGTTAACCAAGTTCACATTGCAAAGCGTGAGGGTAGTGTCTCTACCGCATATCCAAAAGGAACGATGAAATGAACAAGCCAAATCGTAAAAGGTTAAAACCTGGAGAAAGTCCACGACCAAGGCCAAAAGACCGCCCAATGATCCAAGATCGGCTTAAAGAACTGCAGGAAATTGTCCCAAGCGCTGCAAAATATAGCATAGATGCAAGTTTCTCGTAATCATCACACAATATAAAGCGCTTAAGCAAACACAAGACACCAAAATCTACAATTTTCTTTTGTGAATGATGGTCTTCAACGCACAATTCAGTCAATCATTTGATCCCTCTAAGTGTTGCAACAGCAGAATCTGCAGCATCAATCTTTTGCAGACTATCTTTCTTTAAATTCTTCAATGCTCCAGAAAAAGGCTCAAGTGAAAGGAGATCATCCAGAAGAAATGTATCCATTGACTCAGTGATGTTTCCCAACTGATTTCCCGCTAGACCAACAACAGCAATTGCTAGTTGATTAGCATTTTGTCCAGCAGAAAGCACATTTGATTGATCAATTTGAGTCTTCACTTTGCCATTCTGGGGCTGAGCATTTCCTTTAATTGATGATGTCTTTCCAGAACTCAGAATTTCTGAGAGCAGAATAGCTAACCATCCTTGTGAAATTGGCAGAGCAAAAGGGCCATAATCTTCAAGAATACAAGAAAGGATCTTCGTGGCTGATGATCTTACAGCATCAGAGGAATAGCTTCCAAAAACCCACTGAAGCAATACACCAGACCATTTTTGGCCTCCTCAAGTGATAAACGAATATCTCCTGTAGAAATCAACTCCATTGCCTTTGATAACACCTCCTGTACTTGTTTGTGCTTTTTTGTCTGCTTAGCAGTGTCTCTCAGAAGATTAAGTCCCTTGTCCATCACGGTCTTTTGCGCACCTTGGCTTCTCTCTACAGAAACCAGGAATGTAGATAAAGCTACCTGAGCCAATGGAATGTCTTCATTTTTACTCGCTTGGAAGAGAGCTGAAAGAAGACTTGAAGTCCAATCTGGGACAGAATCATTAATAGGCAGATTATGATCCTCTAACAGGAAACGAGCTACCAGACTTCCATGCCACTTGACTGATCTCTCAGGTGCCAGTAAAGCAGCCATAATAGCATGACCATCTCGATCAAGTTCTTGAATGTGAGACCTATCAACCCAAGCCCAAGCTCGAGGTTCAGGAGGATCAGGTTTTGCAACAGGTACACCTGGATATCTTTTGTAATGTTCGCTGAAAAACAAGTGTAGAAATCCCAAATCTACATTTGATACGATGATATATCGCCCCTTTGATCGAACTGAAGTCTCACTAAAGGTCCAAGCGCCGATATAAAGACCCTAAATAAAAAGGCGCCAAGGCAACTCGTTCTCCACGAGCAAGACGAATCGCCAAGTTAAAAAGTCGTGGACTGACACCTTTTCCTGGCCCGCCGGGAAACACGTACATGGATAACCAACAAGCGATGAAAGCTTCTAACTCATGCCTGAAATGAATCGTAAGTCATGAGTAAGGTTAGATTGAAGTGATGACAATCAAGCATAAATAAACAAAGCAAGGAACGCATACTTACTCGCATCCATACCGGGGGCCTTCGGATCGAGTCCTTTCGTGCTCAAAAAAATGTCTTATCCACGCACAAAATGATGCTTGTCTACGACTGTCTCTCGCTTCTTGTCTATCAGCTTCTAGTACTTCCACCAATTTTTCATCCTCTTCTGAAATCTCAGCCGTGACAATATCAGTTGACCCAGAACTAGGGAAACTTAGCAATGTGCACACATCTTCTAAGGTTGGAGTAATCTCACCCCATGATGTCACAAAAGTATGTGTACATGTACTCCAACGTGCCAATATAGCTCGCCATGCTTCAACACTTTGAGAACGGATAACCATTTTAGAAGAAATCCATATAGCAAAATTGATCCCTGCACTTTCTAAACGAGACCTATAATGAGAATTCTTTACAATGTAATATACCCATGACTGCCACCCTTGCAATATCTGTTTTGGGTAACTAAACACTGTCTCTGAAAGGGGGAGCTCCTTTCTTTCATTTCTGAAACGTAAAATGGAATTCTCATCTATGTTCTTCTTATCGCTCACTCGGGGCTCTGGTTGGATGAAATGAAATTCACCATCTTTGGGAGGATGAGCAAACAAATCCCTCTTTTTGATATCCTTCCAGAAAAAATTATTTCGAATTGTAGCATCAAGCCATTTACTACGTGGCAAGGGGACTTTTGGCACATGACCTGAATTCGCCAATATTTCATTACTTTTGTCTGTATGGTTGCCACTGTGAGATCGACTCTTTCTATTTTCCTTCACCATCCTCAAGATGTTTATTTTATGCGCACCTACATGATAAAGGAGTTATATGCACATACAAGATCGAAAGAGACGCTATTCGTGAACTCAAATATGCGGCATGAGACATATGCAACAAGTGTATTAGCTACCACAGTATCTCATTCATTCACCAAATGATTAAGTGCCCAAGATGAGTAAGAATCCCCTCTTATAGTGGTGCGGTTCCAAGATCGTCGCATGGGCAAGTGAGACACAAATAACCGAGGAGAGCCTCTCTCATGGCGGTGCGGTGCCAAAATCATCATGTGAGGAATGGAACACGGACGCAATGTGCGGTTCCAAGATTGTCACATGAGGTTTGGGACACGCACGGATGAGAGTGTCATCGTACAGTGCATGGTCTCAAGATTGCCATTTATGCGGTCGGAACACGGACAACAAAGAGCTCTGTCTTAAAAATCACGAGGCACCGTGGTCATTAGATGAATGAATGGAACACATGGTGAATGTGAATGATGGAATTGAGTATTCTTTTCGAATGTGTTCAGAAATCATTAACGATTGGTGGCACTAATATGACATTGAATAGGCAGTTTATAAAGCGAAAAACCATACTTGTAAAAATGAAGTCAAGCGGATGCACGGTGAAGATCCAACACTTCAATTTAGAGTCCTGCATGCAAGAAAATGAGATGAGTTGGTTTAACAAACAAGAAAGGTTTGGCTCATGCAAAATTTTACACACATTCTTTGACAAGTGCTAAACCCATTATGTTAGTTCTACAAGACAAGGCATTAAATGGACAGAAAGGCATGAAGCACATATACAATTTCCCAATACAATAGCCAAATGCCTAGGAATAGTCTTTCATGTTATTTTGGTATGCACAAGCAAGCCAAGCCTACACAAACTTAAAGGAGACACAACACATAAGCACAACATATAATGGAGGTCAAGGCCTAAAGTCTATTTTTGGGACTTGAGAGACTTTCTCATATGCTGACTATACTTGATGTATACAACTTTATTGAAAACAAAGCTTGTGGAGAGGTGGATTGGTATAGCGTTTTAAGTGATGAAACAATCAAGAAACAGTACTGAAAGCTAGCTCTTTTGTTGCATCCTAATCAAAACAAGTATCTTGGAGCTGATGGTGCATTTAAGAGATTAGCTTATAACAACAAGAGGAATTCGAGTTTCTCAGCAAAAAGTTTAGATTCCCAATTCTAACCCAACATCGCCATCTTAGTAAAAAAAAGATCACTGCCTCCACATGTTTTCAGACAATCATACTCACCTTCCAGCCAGATGGGCGAGAATCTGTAACACCATGGTCAAAACATCAGTGATGCTCCTAGCTGGATGGAGGATGATTCTCCCAAAGTAGATAGCCCTATTAAGAGAAGAAAGATTGATGATTATTTTAGTTACAGAAGTGAAGTGACATAGCAAATAAAAGTGTACTTGGAAATGTTACTGAAAAAAAACGTTCATGGATAAAAAAAATGGCTATTGTAAAATACTATGCTGGACTTCTTAGTGTTCAACAGCACTCGACCCGGATTCCTTACTTTCAAATTCCAACAGCAACAAGATTCGTCTTCAAATTCAAGCTGCAACTGAAAGTAAACGGTATTGAAGGCCTGGATGCCACTTGCAACAAATGTGGGTTCGTTGATGGTCTATTAGCAATCATAGAGTTTCTGAAATGGATGTGAGATTGCTCGATGTGAGTGGACAAATGGGATCTCCGTTCGTGGGCAATCTGATTGAATAAAATGAAGATGAAAGCAAAAAAAAAAAAATATATATATATATATATATGAAGATGAAGCAGAGAGGAAAACAAAACTGCTGGAATAAATGGGGCAAGGAAAAAGAAGGGCAATGAGGACATATATATAGAAGAAGAACGTGAGCAAAGGAGGCAAGGAAGCAAAAAGATATCTTGTGTGCTGGAATAAATGGGGCAATATATTGTACTAGACATGACGAAAATTTGCAGGTTTGCAGGCCTGGAAGTGTGATGAAAATGAAAATATTGTGGGTTGCTGTTGCACCATACACATAGCCAATTGTGTCTATCCCAATGAGGAAAACAAGACTGCTGTACCCAGCTGGCATTACACAGCAGCAGCAGCAGCAATATGTTTGCTGATGTGGCTCAACAACAGGCTTCACCACAGAAGGCTGCCCTATTCAGAAATATTTTAGCAGAAAAGGAAAAATAGTGTCGATGGCAGTTTCGTGATTTCGAGATGGTAGTTTCGTAATTTTGGAGAATTTTGAATTTTTACCGAGCGAGACCATATTCTGAAGGGAAACGGCCCAACGAGCAATACTCATCAGCTTTGCTCATGACCCAAGCCGGTTTTCGGCCAAATTCCTTCGTCTAGACCTTCAAAACCGCGTTTTTACTATTTTTAGTAACTTTTCTTCATGTCATATCTTTTCATAGGATAATCTTTTTTATATACCGTCTGTGGCATTAATCTCATCCGCTCATCTATTTTCGCTCTAGGTATTATTTAGATAGGTTTCCTTTTTTGGTAAAAATTTCCTTTTTTGGTAAAAAAAGCATATTATACATTCTAGGGTTTTACGGGAAGGTTCTATAATCTTCTCCAACGAACATCAACGGTGGAAGTTATAATTTACATATTATGGGACTATATTTTATGGAAGATCAATGTTCAACATCATTTTTCTGGAAGAAGCCCGAAGTGCTCCGACACCCTACCTCATAGGAATGATATATATTGCTCTTCACTTTGATTCGATTGAGACAAGTATGAACGATGATATGGTAGAGGGCTTCATAAGACCCAACTCAAGCAAAGTCTTTATTAGAAGAGCAAGAAGATTCAAAAAATCGATACAGGAATCGGGCTCAATTTATGATAGTATAAACTATTCATGCAGATCACTCAAACGAACGAAAATAATGCGGTGAATAACAAGGGCGTGAAAGCCATGGCCAGATGGTCTTAAGCTTCTATCAAGATTCTACTCCTTTAGGGTGCAACAGAGTTCTCAAATACAAACAATTACTGGAAAGTTGGTTCGAAAACGACAAAGAGCCTTTATTACAGGCTGCAGCTTGTCGAGTATCTCAACCTTTGTTCCTAAAGAAAGAGATTTATTTGACAATGTTGCACCAGATTCCTACATTGCAAGCCATTAAGAAATTAACACACCAAGCAGCAGTGCAGCTACGTTATAGTGCACATGCGCTGGATGAGACTTTTGTCATTCGAAAGGGCTTGAAAATGCCCAAACCCCTCCGATGAAACCCGAAGGACTTTGGTCAGGGGGCAAAATGTAGATGTACAAATCTGATTACAAAGGCCTTGAGCCTAATTATTATTTGGATTTAACTCTTTGGGCTAATGTGACAGGGCTTAAAGAGTTAGGCCCAATCCAATTGGGATGATCATGGGAGTTTTGGCATGGTAGGCTTGGAGTAGGGCCCGTTGGAATTGGCCCACCCAATTTCAACCTTTCTCAAATTGGCTCACACACATTGCTATGAAGGCCTCAATGGGCCTGGGTCCATAAGGGAGCCCATAACCATATCCATAATGAGAAGGACTCATCCTAGCCGTTGGTCGTCTGTCGGATCCGACGGACGACATCGACAGCTGGATTCTCTATAAATACCTTAGTCCTTACCTCATTTGGACAAGGTGAAATCTTTGAAGAACGCCGTCGTGCTGCCGGATTTCCGTCTTGGTGAACAAACACTTAATTTACTCAAGAACATACACGAATCCATAGTACTCAGTGAGGTTGATGCTATTTAGCTCCCTTACCTGTCACACGTGTGTTAGAGCCTATTGAGATTGCCTACTCCTCCTCCCTACGAGATTCTCACTTGATCATCCTATCACGTATTGTTTCCCTAGGTCACGCGTAGCGCGATAGTCACGCGACACGCACGTGATCATTGCATCCGGATTCCTTACATACACATTTTTGGCGACTCCACTGGGGAAAGGGAAATCAACACTTGTGTGATGGCACCTCCAAGAAAGAGACCTACTGATCCCGCTGAGGGTACGACTCAAGAACTTAATGTTAATCCCGAGACTACTGAACATGACATGCCAGCACTTGAGGATGTGAACCAACCTACTGGTGCTCAAATCGACAATGCTGCGATCTTGCATGCTGTGCAAGATTATACCAAGCAAGTCAATCAATCATTGCAAGAGTCTGCAAAACAATTCCAACAATTCATGACAATATTTGCTCAGTACCTGCCTGGAATAGCTGCTATTGCTGCCACGCAACAAGGTGCGACTTCGTCGACCCCTGTTGTTGTTGCGCAACAACGCGCTTCTCAGGCACCTCAAGTTGCTCCACCTGCTAATCCTACTCCTATTCCTGAACAAGATCCTACCAGAGTTAGAGAGCAAATCCCTCCATTAGAGCCTGTAATCACGCAACCGCTTGCACCTCAGGTAATGAACACTGGAATTCAGCTTGGAACACCATCAACTTCCCAGCCTGCATTACATGCTCAACTTGGAGGATCTTCATCCTCACAGGCTACACCACCAATTGTCATTAGCGGACCCACTATTCAACCTAATGCAACTTTACTCCAAACGGCTACTCCAGCTACACCAGTTGAAGTTAGTACTTCAACTCCTAAACGTACTTTCGTCACGAAGGAAGATCTAGACATGTACCTGAGGGAAATACAAGCTAAGTCGGATGTGGGAGTATTGGATCTCAAACTCCCATACAATCAACGTATTGCTGCTAAGCCATATCCTCAGGACTACGTGAGTCCAAAATTCATGCTATTCAATGGTAAAAAGGGAAGTGCCAAAGAACATTTGTTGAAATTCATTGAAACACTAGAGGTTTATGGATTTGATGATGATTTGAAGTTGAAAGAATTTTCTAAGTCCCTCACAGAGAAAGCATACACTTGGTACGTCAACCTTCCCCCTGGATCAGTAGATTCATGGGTAACTATGTGCAAGATGTTCCTAGAGAAGTTCTTCTCCACACAGGAACGAGTGACCTTGACTGATATGGGACGGATTCGCCAGAAGCCCAAGGAAGACTTGATGGATTACATTGAGCGTTTCAGGAAACGTTCACTAGACATCCAAGACATATGTGACGAAAGAGAGCTGGTGAAAATTTACATCCAAGGCATGTTCACCGAATATGCGGTACATTTGGAAAATCTCTCCTTAGCCTCATTCTCCACTTTGGTTGAGAATGCGCGAAGGACCAATAATTCGGTTGCACGACAGAGAGGAGGAAGTGCTAAGTTTAATAAGAGAGAACAATCGGTGAATTTGGCTCAAAGTGAAGATTTCAAAGAAGGAAAGAAACCAAGAGTTGAGAAGCCCAAGGGTGAGAGGGCAAAAGAGGCATAAACATACCCTTGCTCAATGGGAAAGGTGTACACTGTGCTAGATCAGTGGTTAAGAGATGGAAATCTCAAACTCCCAAGAGTAGAACGTTTGCCAACTCAGAAAGAAAAAATTAATCCTAAATTTTGTAGATTTCACAGGATTGTGGGGCATCCTACTAGGGATTGTTTTACTTTGAAGAGGATCTTTAACGAAAGAGTTGAGAATGGTGAACTTATCATCGAGGATAATGATGTCAGGAATAACCCACTCCCAGCTCATGGCAATCAACGTGGTGCTGTGAATGCCATTACCCATGATCCTACTATGACGGAGTCAACAGACACACAGCTAGTTGGGGGACATGAAGAAAATGACAATACACTCAAAATTAAAACTCATGGGGATGATAATGTCGTCTTTACTTTATTAAAGACTTCAAATTTTAAGAATTTCTTTGATCTCCTTGGATTTGATGATCGTGCACGATTTGCAGCAACGACTGTGCTTAACCAAATTGCGCAAGGTCATTATAGTGGATGCGACATAGTTCAACCTAAAAAAGGAGTGGTCTCTACAAGGGATTATGCAATTACATTTACCAGAACTGATGCACACTTAAAGAACTTCAATTACAATCGTCCTTTGTATGTAGAGAGTATACTCAATGGTTACCCCATCAAGAGAACATTTATCGATAATGGATCCTCACTCAATATCATGCCTATGTCTACTTTCAAAGCTGCAAGAATAGATATCCGATACTTGATGAAGCATCCCATCGCAGTGAATAGTTTTATCGAGTCTTCCACAATGACAATGGGTTATGTCAAAAATGTGTGTGTAAGGAATCCGGATGCAACGATCACGTGCGTGTCGCGTGACTATCGCGCTATGCGTGACCTAGGGAAACAACACGTGATAGGATGATCAAGAGAGTATCGTGTAGGGAGGAGGAGTAGGCAATCTCAATAGGCTCTAACACACGTGTGACAGGCGAGGGAGCTAGAATGCATCAACCTCACTAAGTACCACGAATATCGTGTGCATTCTTGAGTAAATTAAGTGTTTGATTCACCAAGACGGGAATCCGACAGCACGACGGCGTTCGTCCAAGATTTCACCTTGTCCAAATGAGGTAAGGACTAAGGTATTTATAGAGAATCCAGTTGTCGATGTCGTCCGTCAGATGAGACGAACGACCAACGGCTAGGATGAGTCCCTTTCATTATGGATATGGTTGTGGGCTCCCTTATGGACCCAGGCCCATTAAGGCTTTTATAGCAATGTGTGTGAGCCAATTTGAGAAAGGTTGGAATTGGGCAGGCCAATTCCAACGGACCCTACTCCAAGCCTTCCATGCCAAAACTCCCATGATCATCCCAATTGAACTGGATTTAATTCTTTAAGCCCTGTCACATTAGCCCAAAGAATTAAATCCAAATAATAAATCAGGCTTAAAGCCTTTATAATGAAATCCATACATCTACAAATGTTAAAAAAATCTAGGTCCTTCATCAGCAATTTCCCCTATTTACTTGATACAATACACTTACTTTTACATAAAATGAATAAAATATTATAAAAAAACTCACTTTTTTATGATTCTTTAACCAAAAAAATTGAAGTATATCTATAAGATTTTAAAAAGTGAGATATTTAATCTAAGTACTTGTATTAAAAACTTTAGAAATGGATGTTAGGTTGGTGTTATAAATATAAGATGTAATATAATAAAATTATTTATTCATGATCTAAAAAAGTTAAAAGATCTTTTTACATCTAAAAAATCTTAACTATAGAGCCATATGATATATGTTTGAACGTTTGTTTTTTATCTATATTTGATTTGTATGATTTGTTTATAAATAAAAATATTTATTTTATCATTCATAACAAATAATTTAATTAAAATAAATATAAAATAAATATCAAACTAATATTAAACCAACCTCAAACCAACAGATAAAACACATCTACAATCTACTCGATAAGCTTAAACGCCAATAATGGAGTTTAGGAAACATCCCATCATACAAATGCAGCATATTTCAAAGATTTGTCTTTTATTGGATGCCCACGACATTGACATCGGAAAAATATCATTTGTTACTTCCACCCCCATTACACAAGCAACAACCAAGAAGATCCACAAAATTAAGAAAAGAAAAAAATAAATTATAATAAACACGAGTCACGACATATCAGAACATGCTTTGGCTTACGCGCTTTGCGCTTTACAGAACACTTGGATTTCAAAGGTAGAAAGTAGAGAAAGTTTTAACCCATCCATACTTGTCAGATTTGCAAATTGGCTTATCACCTAATCAGGTTACAATTAACTCTTTTTAAAATGTAAATAATCACGTTATTAATTTTGATGGTAATGATTTATCGAATATTTAATAATACTTAACCGTGATCTTATAATATTAAAATTAATAATATATTAATTATTATATTTATTTTAATAATTATAAAATTATTTTAATATAAAATTATAAATTTTTTTATTAGATTCTTCTTCCGATTGTAATAAGAAAAAAAATGTGCTTATTAAAATTGATAAGGGACAAATTAGTTTTAGTAAAACTTTAATATATGAATAAAGCTTTTAAAACCAATGACCTTGTAACCAATTCAGATATCTATTCTTGAGGTATCAAGTTCAACTCCTTATATTAATATATTATAATAACCTTATATGACGGTTTTGTAATAAAACTTAAAAAGAAAAAAGAAAAATCAAGTTTTTAAAACTAGGAAAATTTTTATGATTATGTGGATACAAAAATTTAATTTATAAAAAATTTATATAATATTATAAGACTTCCTACGATTCCATGGATAGATTATCCAATGAATCAATGAAAACATCATTTGATTCGACCTCTTAATCCTTACGAATTGCAAAAAAACAAAGACAAAATCATAAATTTATTACTTATTTTGCGGTTAAAAGAAATAATAATAAAAAAAATAGAACGCAAGACCTTATTAAAACAAACTTGATTCTTCGTGCCATATTCATTATCACTTCCCCAACCACCCCGAAACTGATTCTCACTGCTGTCTCCACAGCCTCACCGGGTAAATTCAACCATTCCCCAGTTTCTCTCTCTCTCTCTCTCTCTCTCTCTCTCTCTTTCTCATGATTTTCATTTGATTTGATTTTTGGTTCCAATTGAAACATGTAAAAGTAGTTTTAATTTCACACAACAAATCAGATATTGGATTCACTGATAATGTATCAATAGTTTGATCACCCCCAAGATGTAAATTTCATAACTTTTTATCATCCTTAGGTCATAAATGTGATTTTTGATTTGGGTTTCATTTGTTGCTGTTTGGATATGTGTGCGTGTCTACAGTCAGCTAGGTTTTCAGCTTCTGTAGGCTGATAAGGTATTGTAATCTAAAACCCAAACTTCATGATCGGAATCCGGGTTTTACATCTAATTTTTTTTTTTTTTTTGGATTCAATTGATGGGTTGTCATTTCTTTTTTCGATTTCTCATTGGAGGGGTACGGTCGTAGTAGGACTGACTTCATAGGGTGCATGAACAAAACAAAGATTCATGCATCGCACCGCAATTGGATGACACTGCATTATTTGTCTAGTATTGTAATGTGGATTTAGTTGAACCTCTATTCTACAGGTTAGGCAATTGGACTATTCAGTTAGTCATCCAAACCGTTGAAAGCGACTTACTATATCTTGACTATTGATTTAAAAGGTTGAATAACTGATTGGATGGTAAAAGCCCCCTAGTCCAACATATTCCATTTGGAATTGATCTACCTTGGGACCTGCTTTATATGTGAGAGAAGCACACGAATTACTAAAAGGAATAGGTTTGACTGTTTCAGTTTGATAATGGCTGAAGTAGCAAAATTTGGACTTGGGAAGAATCTCAATTGTTTTGGTAGTACAAACGTTAGTAGGTATATGAGGTAAGATCTCTAGTAAGGTGCTCTAGACCGATTTACGGTGCAGGCTTTTCAATTTTTGGCTACACTCAGGAATAACACTTCTTTGAGACCTTTTTCTTGCTCCGCTTTTCGCATAGCTGAAAATCCATGTATCATGTCATCCGCAGTGGTTGTTATCATAATAGAGTCTATGCTTCTCTTGGTGTTAACACTTGGATCATCATGAAATGAAGGATTTCAGTTTCATATGACACCGGTTAATTTCATTAGTGGATAAGTATGAGGAATTCTTATGATCAATTGCCGAGGGTTCTGGGTTCAAAAACTCCAAGGACTACATTTTTAAGCTACCTTGCATATGTATGTTGTAATAAATTTATGGTGTTGTAAGATAATTCATGTGCTTGGAGGTCACTGATCTACTTACGGTCAGACCTCTTTGTTAACTATAATGAAAGGAAAAGAATGGTTTCTTATACATAATGCCATCCAAACCAGGGTTCATTGAGTCAAGTTGGTTGGTTAATTCAATTAATTGCCTTAGGACAGGGATCAAATATGCATAAAGATCCATAGCCCGCTGATTTGTATCCTATGATCATTTGCCTTTCTTAGATTACAGTAAAAAGAGTCAGTTAGGCAGTAACTGTTGTACTGCTTTTCTTTTAAGTGCAACTATTTTGCTAGTAAGAAATACATATACATGTTGCACAAGTATTAGTTTGGTGGAGAATGCATGCTTATTCTTTTTTGGGTTTTATTGTTCTCTTCTCCAATGTTTCTCGCTGAGACCCCCTTCTCTATTTTATATCAGGAACTTTTTCTTCGCTTTCCGCCTTCGATAAAGTTGCTAGGGAGGAAGAATGACCTTGGTCACTACTGCTGAAGTTTGCGATGCAAACACGCAACTAATCACTAGTGGTGAGCTTCGAGCTCTCCAACCTATATTTCAAATATATGGTCGGCGACAAGTCTTCTCGGGACCAATAGTCACCCTTAAGGTGTTTGAAGACAATGTTTTGGTCCGCGAGTTCCTTGAAGAAAGAGGCAATGGCAGAGTTCTTGTTGTTGATGGAGGTGGAAGCTTGCGGTGTGCAATATTGGGGGGAAATCCTGTTGTCCAGGCACAGAACAATGGATGGTCTGGTATAGTAGTGAATGGCTGCATAAGAGATGTTGACGAGATCAATGGTTGCGACATTGGTGTGAGAGCTTTGGCTTCCCATCCTATGAAAGCCAATAAGAAGGGTCTTGGCGAAAAGCATGTTCCAATAACTATTGCTGGGACTAGGATCTGTGATGGGGAATGGCTTTATGCAGATACTGATGGAATTTTGGTTTCGCACACGGAGTTGTCTGTTTAGGTAATTCGGGACCATTCATGGAATAATAACCATCTCACACTTTTTCTTGTAATGCTTGCTTTGTGGCTTGTTCTCTTGCTGCCGCTCAGTTACATATGTCTTGATCCAAAATATGTTGTTCTTGAGCAACAGAGTTGGAATCATCATGGGCTGTAGTCTGGAAACTAGTAAGATATAACCATTAAACTTTAGCTTGAGCCCTTGCTTCATGTCATATGGCTTTTTGTGTGCTTTACACCTTCAGATAGATCTCTGATCCAAGACTAGTATATCCAGACGAACATATCATTCTTAGATGGCATATGGTTTTTACAGCTCAGTTAACATATACGCTGTTCTCTAACCGGGATGAAACATTTTCATATATAATTGAAGATGGGATAAGATCTTGTAGCCCAATTAACATGATCACCGTTCCCCAACCAGAATGAAGTAAGTTCATATACATTGTTCTACGCTACGTACTTGTGATGTTTGTAGTACAAATTTCTTCCATAAAAGAGAAGGTTTTTAGTTACAATCACTAAATGATACAAATCATAGTACCATGTGCTTCACCTATTAAAATACAAAAAATAGACTTCCTCCAACCTTTTGCCTGCAATATGAAATGGCTAGGCTTTGCACAAGGCCAAGGGTCTCAAAAACATCACTGCTATGGCTAGCAGTTAGCACACTTTGTTCAATCCTTAACAAACGACATCATTTCTACAATTACTAAGTGGTATGTTTAATAACATAGTGCGGTAGCAACATGATATTTTCTCGCAACTTGCTGAGAGTTATTCTACTCAAGTTGTGAACTGGCTATATTGTGTCTGACACTTCACACTTCCACAAAATCCACATCTCAACTTAAACATACGGATTCTGAATCTCCAATGTCCTCCTGAAGAGTCGTCAAAGTTGCAGTCCCGGTCCCAGATGTTCGAACTGCGCTTCCTCCATCTCCATCTTTTTCTCTAGTTGCTGATTTGCTCATATTTGATGCCCAAGAGGAAGACTCTCCGGCTTCTTCTGCTTCTGACTGCATAGACATAAAGCCTTCAAGTTTCCTCTTGCTCCTTCTCCTCCTCCTGCTCTTCCTCAGTAGCTCCGAAGCCTCCTCAGCTCTTATAGCAATCTGGGCGTCCTCTTGTGGTTGCTCTTGATGATCCACTGTACTTGCGAGGTCCACTCTGTCCGCGTGCTGAACAAGTGGCCTAAACCAGCGCATTAGTACGAGGAGGAGCACCATTGTGTATGTATAAAAAGACATCCATACATAAAGAGTCCATTTCCAATCATGCACCACTTGTTTCGACCACGGTAGTTGGGAGCTCATCTGGATTTCAGCCTCATAAACCTGGGGAAGGGACCAAGTCCCGGCTCTAGGAATTAGATTGACCTTGACTGATCCTGTTCTTCGGTATTTATCTTCCTTATGCCTTAACATCTCGATCTTAATCACCTGTGCTTCACTAGAAATCCCGAGGAGAATAGGAACGGCAACTGTTAATGTCCGTACCAGCCGAACCAGAAGGCTCTGAAAGTGCAGCATGCATGGGTAGCTTGATCTCGCCATAACCTGTCCATCCGCCGATAGAAGCTGTGCAGTTACCTGATTCAACAAAATGCACATAACACACTATTCGCCGGATAAATATTTGTTGTCATATTATGCAAATATGTTTTATTAGATGAATGTCACGTATAGTATGCGAGAATTAAGCCGGAATAGAATTAAAATTCTAGGCTTATTTCCATTCCTAGTGTTTCTAACTAAGAATTGATTTTGGTTTTGAGGGGAATTCGATCCTGGTCCATCTTATAAACAATTATTATTATAATTATATTTTATCCTCTTAAACATTTATGTATGCCAATTCCATTCCATTTTATGATGTATCCAAACAAAAAATGTATCCATCACTCGGTCTCCTATTTCTGCATCCCAATTTATTCCTCCCGTTACAATCGTATCCCACCTACCAAACATAGTGTGTATGTGTAACCCGTAGGAACACATTTGCTATGGGGAACTAGAGGCAACAAATATATATCCTGTTAGTCAATTACATAAATGAACAAATTAGTGTACCTGGAAGACTCCTAAATGGCGATTATAGTGAGATTCAGGCATCACAAGCTGCAAGCAAACACAGAACGTATGTCCTACAGGGACTCCAGGGAAACCAAACACAGCTTCAGGATATGCCTGAGTGTAATCAAAATACAACCTCTCTCTCACAAACACAGGCTCTTCCATCCACATCCTCACCGAACCGACCCCGACAACAACCGCGAAAACCATCAACAGAATAAGAACCATGCAAAGGTATGCTGCACCAATGAATCCTAACCCAATCCTCTTGATGAAGAGAGTGGGGTTGGTGGGGAAGAGTTTTAGGACAGCTGATTCAACACTCTCTTTGGCTTCTTCAGCTTTGTGGTAGGAGTCAGTAGCCAAAGAGAAAAGAACAAGGAATGGGGATAAGATGGAGTATATGCAGTCGTATATCAAGTCTGCTTGGAAGAAGACTAGTTTTGTGAACCAGTCTAGCTCTTGTGGTGAATCATGCGTGTCTACCATACTGTCTTTCTCTAGTTACATGGGCAACATGAGATTGAGGTAGTGAAAGGATTGGGAAAATCAGGTAGCCATCCATCAATAGCTCGGATTTCTCGTCCTGAGTTTTATCTAACTAGAGATAAACAAGTTGGAGTTAGCCTCTTCATGAGCTCCACATGGAAGTAGACCAGTTAAAACGTGGTGGCTTTGTCTGCTTCATGAGATGACATATGTAAGCAGCAACCAGTCATGCATGTTTGTCTTGCCATTCACCAAAATCATAGTTTCCATTTTAACGTATGTGGAAAGGCAGTGCTACCGTAATGGATTCTGATTTATCGATCATAGTGGAAATGATATTACATAAATTTTAGAATTTTAAAAAGGAAACAACAATGCGGTTCTAAGGCGATAATAATATATAATACATATGTATTAAAAAAAAAAAAAAAGAAAGATGTTTAAGAGCGGACGTTCAACGATTAAGATTTGCTTATAGGGTTATCTGTACAATTGAGGGGAGGGAGAAAGAATTGAGTTTTCGGATATAATTTAAGGAAAATCTCAAATCTAATATCTTAATTTGTATAGATATTCAGTTTAGTATTTAAATTTTAAATGGTTAGTTTAATATCCAATTATATAATGGGGAAGAAACAGATTTTTAGGGCTAAATCATGTTAGAGATATTAGTAAAAATTCAATAACTTGATGCCTCCTTTTCTACGTAGCAAACTGAGTTAAGAAGGTAGTAAAAATAACTATAAAACATTGATTGGGTATTAAAATTAACATTTCAAATATTAAATAGAATTTTGGTGCTACTAGTTTTGGTATTTACCTGTATAATTTATTATCTTTAAGCTTACATAAAAATGAAGAAAAATAAAAGATGTACTGCCAAAAGAAGAAGTTTTACTAACTGTCGGCAATTTGTGGTGGTGTTGTAATTATCATCCAAATCAAAGTGTTATTAACTGTAATGTGTTAGCTACAACACTGCACGGGTCGATATGCATAGCGCCTAGTATTCATCGTTTATGGCTAGGACTATTAGGGTATCTAATCCCATTCACTCCCCTAGCTTTCGTAGTGCTACTTTAATTGGATTAAAAAAAAAAATACCCATTTTCTTTTTAAAAAAATTACAAAAATCTACCAAATGAAAAAATAAACCCACAAATAAGTAAGTTGATCTCGTCTCTTAAAGAGACGAGATTAGTGTATTTTGTGCTAACCTCGTCTCTTGAAGAGAGTAGGTTGAAGATGATAGATTCAACCTTGTCTCTTCAAGAGACGAGGTCAGTGCAACATACTGTGACCTCATCTCTTAAAGAAACGAGGTTGGCCACTAATGAAGAGGCGATGTCAACTCACCTATTTTTAGGATTATTTTTATCTTAGTGGTATTTTTATAATTATTTTTAAAAAAACCCAATATTATTTTCCTTTTCCCCTTGTAATTATCGCATATATGCATAAAATTTCTCTAATAGTCAGCTATTAATTCTAACGTAGCTTTAGATGCTTTAGGTTAAATGTCACTATAAAGTAAAGTCAAGACGTAAACACAATCTAGAAAATTAAGTTTTGGGTAAATTGCTGGTATCACTCTTAAATAGGTCGGTAGCATGATACATCATCTAAAATGATTAATGGTATATAAATATCTGTACACTTTTTATCATAATAACAGTTTCATAATAACCATGCACTGTTTTCCCCATTTATAACTTTGTGGATCTTTTAAGGATTTTTAATTAAGCACTTTCCCTGATATAAGAATTGATACTACATTTGAAATTGTGAGGACACAATTTCACAATATTTATAACAAAACAAAAAACTGCTGAGCATCATACGCTTATTTGGATATCCGGTATGGTATTATTTTAGTTTCGTTTTCGAATCAAATTGATACTGATATATATATATATATATATATATATGATATCAACAAAAAACTGATAGTTTTGCTCATAAATTAATCAAACCGAACCAACACTAATGAGTTACTGATATTGATAAAAAATTCAACAATCCAAACAGGGTATATGCTGTTACATAAGCTTTATAAATGAAATGGTTTATGCTTTCAAATAGTTTAACTCTATGATGGATTTGTAGTCAAGTTTGAAGAAAAGAAATGTGCCCAATGCCTTTTACAAGGAGGAAATACTTAATTTGAAGACCGTGATAAGAATTTTTATCGATGCCCATATATACTTTACCCTATAATTTATTTTGGTGTAGCATTAGAATTTTGATAGATTATATGCTATGTGAAAGAGATAAAGGATAGGGTTGCTGTGAAGTTTCCTTTAAATTGAAATAATGATTTGAGAGGATGCAGAGATTAGATTCTTAAAATAAAACTGATGATGGATTCAATTAATAAATTGATCAAGATGATCTTTGTGTATAAAAGCGTGTATATATATTTGTGAAGTAATGCATTACGTTGTTCGAATAATTATTACTAGCTTAGAAGGAATATGTATAGTGGTAAAGAGTGAAGACATATTGATAATATAAATTGTTCAAAGAGAGTGGAAAAATGTTTTGGTATAATAAAAATAGGGCAAATTTTATAAGAAGGTTATTACGTTTGGAGGTGAGTTTATTTGAAGTCACAATATTTCAAGTAGTTCACTCGACGTCACAATATTTAGAGAAGTAAGCTAATTAAGGTCGCTATTGATATGTGTCAACAAAAGAAAAATTTAACTAAAACTCAGAGGATTCAACGCATTGTGATAAGTGTCAATAGTAACATTAATTGACCCACTTCCTTAAAGATTGTGACATCAAATGGACCACTCAAAACGTTGTGACATCAAATAAACTTATTTCTAAACGTTGTAAGCTTTCACTGTAAATTTACCCAATAAAAATACGTGAATGTCATACTGTTTCAAGATTTGTTATAAAAAAATTCCTTAATTTTGATTGAAAGATTAAGTATAAAATTTCTTTATAATAAAAATTATTAGAGAAGAAAACTAACTCGCTCCATTTTAGCGTCTACTTCATCATACTGTAAAGGGATTGGATTGTGAGAGATTTAACATATCGGTACATATGAAAATTAAATATATAAATAAGAGCCCCTATTCATCTATTAAATAGATGGGGTGAGGACTGCGATGTCCTCTTTCATCATTTATCTATTAAATGTTTATCCTATTACAAGACATGATTGGTTCTTTTAGTCCAATTTCCTCTCATCATAATTTATTAGAAGCTTCACCATCTGATGAAGAGGTATCATGTATGGGCATTGATTAATGGCTACTCCATTTAAAAATACTGACGTGCTAAGAAATCAACTCCTGTTGGAAGAAATTCAGAAGTAATAATAGTGAGAGGGAACCTCTTTACTCCATCCTCTAGTTGATCCAAGGAAATCATGATAATATGCATTATTATGAATGGAAAACAATCAATTAAAGAACATCAAATTTTGAGCTAAAATCAGGCAAATGCTCTATAAAACTTTAGAGGATAACAAAACTGTGATTTCTTCCTATTTCAAGTACAAGAAAGTAGAATTATAAAGAGATTGGATGAGAGTCTTAAAGAAGAAGACTATTATTTTCACAAGTAGTTAAGTTTGTTGTAGAGCTATCTATATTGTGTATAGATCTTCTACTAATCGTACACATTTATGGGTTAGATAGATAAATAACATATATATACACTTCTATAACCCCCTACCCTCCATGTCAAGTTCGACAATCTACAAGGCCTAATGTCACATCCTGCCCCCTCAGGCGACGGTGATATGATGCCAGGGCAGATAACCACCACTGGCCCCTAGTGATAATGTCCGACATCTTCCCTCAGGTGAAATGTGAACCAATGCATGTCCCGCATGGTATCATGGGCACTATAGGTATTGTTACCCTCAGGTGAGTTGACCCTTATCTGCAGCTTGTGGGGATCGAATCCAAGACGTGAGGCTTTTGCCTGCCCCAAAGGTAGCACCTCTTATCATATTAACATGATTTATAAAAATCATTGTTCCAATTAATTGTTATTTGTGGAAATTCTCAAATCATGAGTATTCTTCTCAGAATTACTCAATTCCAACCTTAATTGCATTTCCTAGAATCTCTCCTAATTAATGGACATATCAAGGTTGCTTTAATCTTAATTAAAGTTCTTGAACTTCACCAAACATGCAGCACACATCCTACTAATATCTCTACTAACAGGAGTAGTATGTTCTAGTAAATTAGATCTACTCAGTGAATTCATTTCTCAACATCCTCCACTAAAATCTAATGCAAGACCATTTCATGCACTACATTATCTTAACTATAATGAAATTAATTTACCAGAACTAACAATTAACAAGTTGAACTCATCTTACTTCACACATTTATGTTAATATGATTTAGTAAACCCTAAAAGAACTACTCACTCATGATGCAAATTAAATAGCACTTAGTAAAAATTATAGAAATAAAACGATAGATAAACAAAAGAATAGAGAAAGAAGGAAAACCCTTTTATAATTACAACTTCACGATGATTTACAAACACTAACAATGGATTTTGGATGTCTCTCTCAAGTGGAAATTCCAAGTTACAACATATGAAGGACACATACAATTCAACTTTCACAAACAAAAACTATAAGTTATATACATGAAAAGGTACAACTCTAGGAAGAAGAAAAAATCTCCCCTCTCCAATGGGTGTGTTTCTTTTTTATATCTACGGTGTTTTTAGAAAAAGGTTTTCTTGATGAAAATATGCAACTTTTACTACGTGATATACTATTTACTGAAACTAAAGTAAAAGTTGTATTTTTGCCTTTCCAATTATCATGGTTGTGGCCTTGATTCATCAACCAAATTTCAATCGTCTAAACACCAATCACAGTCGTGACTTTTTCCAAAGTAGATACTGAGTTCATAAAAGTTCTCTTGCACTTCTTAGTCATGTCTCTGATTCTTCTTCTCCTAATGAATCATTACGATCCTCAGCTTCACATCACGGTCGTGAAGTATTCCTGGGTAGCTACTGTGCTTGTCAACTCTGTCTGATTCACAAATTTCACTCTCGTGATACTCAATTCAAGAATTAGAATATGATATCTTCTTAGAAATCACGGCCGTGACTTATGTCTAGGCAAGTACTGATTTCTGGTTTTCTCTAATTTTTCATAAATCACGATCGTGATTTTGTGCTTGGTAGGTATTTAGCTCGAAATTCTCCATTGCTACTCGAGTCACACCCATGACTTCGGATCCTTGACCATGATTCTCCTTTAATTCCTTCTGATATCTCCATTAACTTCCAATTTGACCTAAAATGAACATATATATCAACTAAGTACCAATTCTAATATAATTCATGTCAATAAACTCTAAATTGAACTTAATTGATTACTATGAGCTGAGATAATTCATGCCTATCACATCTCGACACTGTTAATGTCCAACATTACAAGCCGCTGATTCATCAAAATTCAAATAAGTTCTAGAATTAAGTTTTTGCCTTTCTACTTGTAACACCAGATAATATGCTTTAGTGATAGATGGCAAATGCTCTAAAGATAAATGTGACTTCTAACATTATCATAGCTTCCATTCAATCCCATGAGATAATATATGATGTTCTGATAGGATAACAAAACTATGATTATTCCTATTCCAAGTACAAAAAAGTAGAGTAACTAAGAGATCTTATGTGAGTCATGAAGAAGAAGACTATTATTTTCACAAGTAGTTAAATTTATTGCAAAATTATTTATACTATGTATAGATCCTCAATTAATCGTACAAGTGTACAAGTCAGGTGGATAAATAACATATATATACACTTCTTTGTGTTGTTTGGGATATCTACATTTTAGGAAGGAAAACGGCTGTTTTGTTTTCTGAAAAACACAGTTGTTTTTGGAAGGTCTATGCTTGGGATAATCAATTAATTGTTTTTGAAAGGAGGCAAGGCTATTCTTCCCAGCATTGTATTTCAATCTTTCCTTTCTACTTATTCCAAGCGCTTGGTCATCCAAAACTTATGCAAATACCGTAGAGAATCTTTGCATATTTTTTCTTTGATGATACAAAAGATAAGAGATTGATGTATTGGTTTAATGAGAAGAAGTTTCGTAAGACGTAGGAGGAAGCAAGGATTGATAATCGTTACTTATAAGATATTCCTAAAGTTACGGATAAACGGGTTAAAATATTCATCTTCTTCATTGGTTTCAACCAAACAAGGTCATTCTCTGTTTTGGAAAAGATGTTAGAGGCTAGAGATTTGAGTGATCAAAATGTATGCTACGGATTTTTCCTAACGACGATTCTCATTTTTTTCATTTAGGATAATGGCAAAAATAGCGCCTGAATTTTCGCAAAAAGAACAATTAGGTATCTGAGTTTGGTTTTTAACAATTTGGTAATCGAACAAAGTTTTTATTGACTTTTTTTCATACTTAAAATTTGATTTTGACAATTTTGATACATGAACAAACTTTCTATGAACTTTTTTCATATCTTATTTCACTTGATTCAGGCATAAAAAAGTCAACAAAAATTTTGTTAAGGTACTAAAATTATCAAAACCAAACTTTAGGTATAAAAAATATGAACAAAAACTTTGTTCAGGTATCAAATTATTCAAAACCAAACTTTAGGTACCGAATTATTATTTTTACGAAAGTTCAAATACCATTTTCTTCATTAACCCTTTTATTTAATATGGTAATGGGTTAAATAGTTCTAAAAAGTTTTTAGGTTTAAATTGTTGTATTATTCATTTTGTTAAATAATTTTATGATCTAAGGTTTTACGTTTCTGCTTTTTTTTTTTTTTTTTCAATGGCATATTTAAGCGATGAATATATACTTTTAAATTTTACATGGTTCATTGCGTAAATTAGTAAATTCATGTATCATACCCATATATATACACAGACTATTGTTTGTGAGAATGTTACGACAGAAAAAAACATTGCTCGTGTCTATACTAAACGGTGTTGGTTATGTCATCCCGATGAGGATTCATTTTATCATTGTTGTTCAGTTGTTGTTGTATTTGAGAACTATGGCTATCAACATTAAGGAAAGTGTACATTAATTTCTAAAGTGTACATTATTCTCTTCTAGTAATTTGCCAAAGTATGCTTTAATCACAATTTGTAAGGTCTTACGTTTTAGCTATTTTTCCAATGATAAGTCTAGAAATTGAGACTCAAATTAAAATAAGAGGGTCCTATACATTATTCCGCCATACATTGTAAGCTTTTTTTTCCAGATTTCTACTGCTTTGAGATTGAAAATAATAGATTCTGATAAATGATTTATGATCATCTTTGTTCATTTTGTGTATCCAATTTCAAAAAATAAAAAAATAAAAAAATGAGACAAGTACACCTTATACGTTGGATTCTGTCTTAATCCCGTAGACTAGAATCCAGGATTAACTATTAAAACCTTACTTATGTTTTAGCTTATTTGCAAGTACATGATTGGTGTTGTTTTTATTATTAATTTTTGATAAATAAGTTGAGTTTCATTTACAAGTATTAAAATTATTTAATGGTTTTTGAAAGACATGTGTTAATATTTTATTGGTCTAAAAAAATCAATTTTAGAGTTTTTTTTTACATTTTTCTTCATTTTTCAATTTTTCTTCTTTTTAAAAACATTTTAAATATTTTATTTAGCAATATTTTTTATTAAATTAGTTTTTTCAAACTAATTAGTGCTAACACGTATCCCTCGTACAATATTTAATTTTTTCTTAAACAAATTAAGCTAAATGATTTATTGTTGCTCAGTGTTTGAATTTCGGAATATTGCATCCATCCATATCATCACTCTAAAATTAGACCTTTATAGAAGTCATTTAACATGAAGGAACAATCACAAAACCATAATAAACAAGAGGATTTAGTTACATAAACTAAATGATTGAGATCTGTATTTGCTTCTTTGTATATGAAGAGTAGTTGTTTGAGTGCAATTCATCTTCATCAGTTTAATTTTTCAAACTTTGCTAAACGCTCTTAACTTGTCTTACTCTTGTTAATAATTTAATTCACCAACAAGGAAAGTCAATTTTAGTTTCAATGTTCTCAATCCCTTCATAGAGAAAACCAAATTTTACTCCACCTTAATCTCAATTGAGTGGACAGGAAAGGATGTAAACTGATGGCCAAATGTGAAAACAATTCTACCTGCACTCGATGAATCCACATTGCCATCACAATTTAATTTTGTATACAAAAAAGTGAATACATATTACAATAGCTCAATATTGCTGTTTACAACTCAATTTTGCATCTTTTTACAATTATACGCCCGAAGTTTTAAATAGTTAATTTACGCATATAATTAGATGTTTAGTTGATGCTATTTCTATCTCATCTCTTTCTTTTAACTATTGTTATTTCTATCATCATGATTTGATGGGAAAAATCCTTCAACAACCTGCAATCAAAAACAGATTTTTCCTCTTGACAATGCGATAATAACAATTAAAACAACAAATAGAATCAAAGGAAAACAATAACATTAGGATTTACGTGGAAAACCCCAATTTGAGGAAAAATCACGGGATCACAACACTACCAATAATAATGCGATGTATAAATTGTTCTTCACTAGATAACACTAGTGGATCACATGGAACTTCACCACAAACAATGAATTTCAACAACAATAGGCCTTTCTCTCTAGGATTTAAGATAGCTGCCATGCATATCGCATAAACCTTAAGAAAAAAACAAGAAGTATTTATATGCAAACGATAAATGTTGGCATGAGATAAAAAAAGGCCGGTAGCTTTGCAACAGGCATTGAAGCTTCGGCATTCTAGAACAATGAATGCTGACTAGTATGATGGTGGCTTATCTCGCTACGCCAGCCGCATAGCCCCCAAAGACGCCGGTCTTATCAAACTGCAGCTCTCAGAAATAATTTTCAATTTCAATGCTGGCTTCTATCGACATGTAGGCCAGCAATGTATGTTCTCCCAGTGTCAATGTACAACATTTACTCCTTTGTTTGCACAAAACAATTATTCAAGTCATCTTCCAAGTATATACCATATATTTAGGATATTCTTGATTATAGATCCATATGAGTTGGATTTATAGCCCAATAAACTCCCTCTCCAACTTATATGGAGGGCTCCATCACACCTGCTACCTGTCTGCACTAAACAAGCTTGTCTTTGGGTAAAGCCTTGGTCATCATATCTAAAGGATTATCATCAATATGAATCTTTTTAAGCTTCAAAAGCTTTGATTCTAATATATCTCAAATCCAAAGATATCTACATGAATGTTTTTAGATCTGGAATGTAATGTTAGATCCTTACTAAGATGTATAACACTTTAGCTGTCATAAAAGACTCTCAAGTCTTCCTATTCTTGACCCAGTTCCTCTAAAAACTTCTTCATCCACAAAATCTCCCTACATGCTTTAGTTACAGCTATATCTTCTGCTTTAGTGGTGGAAAGTGTAACACATTTCTGCAACTTTGATTGCCAGGACACTGCTCACCCTGCATAAGTAATCCGATAACCTGAAGTGGACTTCTTGGAATTCAGATCTCCAACCATACCAGCATCTGAAAAACCTTTCAATATAGGCTTGCTACCACCAAACTGTAGACTTAACCTAGAAGTACCCCTGAGGTACCTGAGAATCCATTTAAAAACAGTCTAATGGTCTTTACTTGGATTCGAGAGATAGTGGCTAACCACACCAACAGCATGAGCACTATCTGGTCTAGTGCACACCACAACATACATTAGACTCCCAAATGCTGAAGCATAAGGAACCTTTTTCATGTCTTCTTTGTCTACCTTACTTTTAGGATACTACTGAGAACTAAGCTTGAAATGACTTGCAAGTAGAGAGCAAACAAGTTTTTCCTTGCTCATGTTGAATCTCTCGAGCACTTTTTCTAGGTATCTCTCTGTGATAACTACAATTTCTGGCTCTTCCTGTCACAAATGATTCTTATCCCGAGAATTTGGCTTGTGGGTCCTTATTCAATGCAATCTTCAGATTCTGAATCTGCTTGGCATCATGGTTAACAATCAACATATCATCTATATATAGTAGGAGAATAAGAAACTCACCACTAGCAAACTTCTTAAAAAAAACACAACGGTCTGATGTAGTCCTAATATAACCCTGATCAAACATGAAGGAGTCAAAGTTCTTGTACCACTGCCTTGGAGCCTATTTCAGCCTATATAAGCTCTTCTTCAATATACAAATAAGCTGCTCTTTCCCTTGACCTTAAACCTCTTAGGCTGCTCTATGTAGATTTCTTCCTCCAAATCACCATGAAGGAATGCTGCTTTCACATCCATCTGCTCAATCTCTATGTTCAAACTGGCTGTTATACTCAGTACAACTTGAATGGAAGACATCTTCACCATTGGCGAGAAAATCTCACCAAAATCAATCCATTTCTCTTGACTAAACCCCTTCACAACCATTCTTGCCTTGTACCTTAGTTGTGAGCTATTTTCGCCAGTCTTCAATTTGTAAGTCAATTTGTTCTTCAGAGATCTCTTGCCCTTAGGCAGTTCCACCAAGTCATATGTCTTGTTTTTACCCAAGGATTTCATCTCTTCTTGCATAACTTTGACTC
This sequence comes from Combretum micranthum, assembly GCA_024138025.1. Taxonomy (NCBI): domain Eukaryota; kingdom Viridiplantae; phylum Streptophyta; class Magnoliopsida; order Myrtales; family Combretaceae; genus Combretum; species Combretum micranthum. The sequence goes on from JAMXBD010004134.1 coordinate 71,545, forward strand.
ATCCCTTTTTCTGCTTATGTAGTATGGCTTCCCAATAACATTCAGGTTCTCCCCTATCAATCAGTATTACATACTCATCTAGACTATACTTAATGATGGTATTCGCTCTCTTGAAGATCTCCTCAACTCAATCTATTGATGAGGCTCTTGGGGCTCTTCATCTAAATCTTTCACATCTCCCCCATCATTAGAATCTTCAAGTGAAGGCACCGGTTCTACATTTGTAGAAATCTTGCTTGAGGATTTTGACTTTTCTGGTTTCTCTATATCTTCAATAGTTTGGTCTTTCAAAAAAAACCACATCTTTGCTCCTAACAATCTTCTTCTTAATTGGATCCCACAATCTATATCCATACTGATCATGTGCATAACCTAGAAAAATGCATTGCTTTGAGTTTGCATCAAGTTTAACTCTTTCATCACTGGGAATATGCACAAAAACCCTATAATCAAACACACATAAGTGATGATAAGAGATTTCTTTACCTGTTCAGACTTTCTCTAGGATATCTCCATCCAGAGCATAAGGGGGAGACAAATTTATCAAGTCTACTGCTGTTCTCATAGCTTTACCCCATAACGATTTAGGAAAAATGGCATAAGATAACATGCACTTCACTCTCTCTGTGATAATGCGATTCATTCTCTGTATGACACCATTTTGTTGTGGGGTCTTCGGAATTGTTTTTTCTAGTTTAATTCCCTTATCTCTGTAGTACTTTTCAAACGGTCTTCTGTAACCACCATTGTCTACTCTAACACATATCAATTTCCTTCCTTTTTCTCTTTCCACTCTAGTGTGGAATTGCTTAAACACATCCAGCACTTGATTCTTTGACTTTAAAGCAAAGGTTCACAACTTCTTAGAGTAATCATCAATGAAAGTGACAAAATAAATGAGTACTACCTACTATCTTCTCTTTCATATAACACACATCAGTGTAGACTAAATCCAGTATATGATATTTCCCAGTAGGTGCATTTCTTTGAAATGCAACCTTGTGTTGTTTACCAGCAAGACAATCAGTGCAGCTTTTTAGAGGAGTACCTTTTACATCCGACAAAAGTTGTTTCTTAATAGGCATTTGAAGCCCTTTCTCATGCATGTGACAAAGCCGCTTATGCCACAATTCCATTGAAGTGTCATTAGTCAGATTCACATCTCCTTTACTTAGTTTTGCTAACATTAAGTAAAGGGTATTATTCTTTATCCCTTTAGCCATAATGAAAGAAGCATTGGTGAGCTTCTATCTACCTTCACCAAAATGACTGTGATAGCATTCATCATCTAATTTCCTCGTAGATATAAGGTTTAGGCGGATATCTACAACATGTCTAACATCTCTAAGAATGAGCTTGCAACCAGTGTTAGTCTCAAAAATAACATTTCTAATGCCAACAATTTTAGATTTTTCATTATTTCTCATCCTAACATTACCATAATCAACAGCAATATAGGATGAGAAAAATCACCATGTGCTGTCACATAAAAGGAGGTACCAGAATCTATAGCCTAGTTACTGTCATAACCTGCAAGTCTAACATAATTCCCTTCCTAAGTAACAACTATTTCACCACCTACTGCTGTAGTAGTGTCTTCATCTTTTTCTTCACCCTCATCTTTACCTTGCTCTCTCTTTTGCATTCTGCATTCTCTTTTAAAGTGCTATGACTTGTCACAATAAAAACATTTGATATTTTTCTTTCTGTTGATTTAGATCTTCCCCTGGATTTAATAGAGCTATCAGATTTATCATTAGAGCCTCTGTTCTTGCTTCTACTGTGCCTTTCATGCTTATCAATAACAAGGGCCCATGCCTCTAAACTTGTACCCTGAACTTTCCTTTTGGCCTCTTTATTCATCAGGCTGTCTTTCTCCATTGTAAGGTGAGCTTTCCATTTGGAGCTGAATTACTGACAAACACCTCAAGTGTCTCCCAACTTTCAAGCAGTAAACTCAACAACAAAATTGCCCGAATCTCATCATCATGCACAAGCTTCATAATAGTCAGTTGATTCACAAGCACTTGAAAATTATACAAGTGCTCAGTTATATTGAATCCATCCTTATATTTCAAATTCACCACTTTCCTAATTAAGGAGGTTTAATTCAAGGTAGTCTGCCTCTCATACATGGACTCCAATTATCTTCATAGAACATCGGTTTTGGTTTCCAAAGCAACATGATGATATATGCTTTGATCAACCCATTTTCAAATATATTTGACAGTCTTACTATGCATGATTGCCTAATTTAAATCAGATTTATCTATTGGCTTCATAGAATCACCGCCCAAAGGCAAATACAAATCTTTACAATACAGCAGATCTTCCATCATAGACTTTCAGATAGAGTAATTTGACGAATTCAATTTAATCATCGTACCTGATGATTATGCCATGTTTGCAATTTAGAAACAAACACTAATTCTTTTTTCTTTCAATTCTGGGCTCTGATACCACGTTGTTCGGAAAAATCTTTTAATAACTTGTAACCAAAAATAGATTTTTCCTCTTGCTAATGCGATAACAATAATCAAAACATCAAACAGAATCAAAGAAAACAATAACACCAGGATTTGTGTAGAAAACCCCAATTTTGGAAAAAATCATGGGATCGCAGCACAAATTATCTTTCACTATCAATAATAATGAGATGTACAGATTGTTCTTTACTAGATAACACTAGTGGATCACACAGATCTTCATCACAAATGATAGATTTAAACAACAATAGACCTCTCTCTCTAGGATTTAGGATAGCCTCCACACACATTTTATTAACCCTTAGACCAAAACAAGAAGTATTTATGTGCAAACAATAAAGGCTGGTACAAGGTAAAAAGAAGGCTGTTGGCTTTGCATGCCGGCTAGTATGCTTGCGGCCTATCTCATTACACCAGCGGCTTTGACGCCAGCCTTGCCAAACTGTAGTTCTTAAAAATAATTTCCAATTTCAATGCTGGCTTGTATCTACATGTAGGTCGATAGTGTATCTTCTCCCAGTACTAATGTACAACCATCACTCCTTTGTTTGCATAAAAAAAAAAAAAAAAAAACTTTATTTCCAAGTCCTCTTCCAAGTATATATCATATACTTAGGATATCTTTAATTATAGACCCATATGAGTTGGATCTATAATCCAACATGAGCAACCAGTTACAATACGATACGTGCAATATTTTATTTTGTATTGTATAATGATTGTAATTTATATTGCCACATAAACAAAAAATTCACATCAATAATATAAAATAGGTATTAAACATCTAATCAAGTATATAAATTGATGATTTAAAACTTTAAGTATATAATTACAAAAAGCGTAAATTGAGGTATAAACCATGGTATTGTCTCTATCCCAATCATTTAGCTTATGTGACTAGATGTATAGATCTTCTTGTTTATTTTGCCTTTGTGATAATTTCTTCATGTTAGATAGCTTCTATAAAGGTGGAGTTTTAGAGTGATGATATGGATCGATGCATTATTGCAAAATCTAAACATTGACCAACATGAAATCATTTAACTTGATGTGTTTAAATTTTTTTATTTCAGCATTATTGGTTAAGCACTTAAAAATATATGTCAGCATCATATCTACAAAGAAAATCTTAGCATGAGGAGTATTTTCCTTAATTTTACTTCATCAAAATGGAACACCTTCAGGAAGAACTAGTTGAAATTGCAATATAAATTCCTTTGTTTCTTAAAAAAAAAAATGGGACAATAGGTATTTATAGTCAATAATGGAGGAAGAAATTACGGGTGCCCATGCCCAAAAAAGGATGATAATGGGCTTCATATAGTAGCCCATTTGTAGGTACAGGCTTCTCAGGCTAAACCTTTAAAAAATAATTAATTACTAAGATAGGATACATGATAAATTAATTATCAAAATGGATCATTAAAAGGAGATGTGAAATCAATTGGATACATGTTGCATATGTAGAAAGTGCGAATCATCATGGCTGTTACACACTTTAAAAATGCGAGTCACATATATTATGAAGTAGAAGGTGTGAATCATCATAGCTATTACGCACATTAAATGTGTGAGTCACACATGCATTTGAAACATATGTTGGAAATATGAGAATGGTTAGTTATTTTAGTAATTAAGTTTGATGGTATCTTATTTTAATAATTAATTTCAGAAAGAAATCTGATTTGGTAAAAAATTTATGTAATTAATACATGTGGAACCAACAAATTGGAAGAAACTATATGCAACCTATAAAATCATTTTTTCCTTTTCTAATATATATATATATATATATATAAATAATTTTCAGTTTAGGACACTTATAAAAATTAATTACTTATTTAAGGTCAATATAAAACTAACTAATAATATACCACTTCTAAATCGCAACTTAAAAATATGATATACAAAAGTTACAATACCGTACCTATATCGCGAAATGAAGAAGCGATATAGTATTATTTTCATACGTATATCGCATTTGATAGTCGCGATATATATGTTATATCGCGATTTTTTTAAGCGATATACGTGTATCGCTTTTTACAAACGCGATATAGCGACAGTAATGAAACATTATATTGCATTTGTATATCGCGATTTACATATTAAAAAATATATCCCGTTTATCAAACGCGATTTTAGTGTGGTATATTGGTAATTAATCTCATTGGAGTTGTATATTGGTAATATTTTTTTACAAAAACTCTACACATGTATTGAACTCTCTCTCTCTCTCTCTATATATATATATATATATATCATAGCATGTTTTACTATGGTTAAAAATAAAAAAGAGTATAGATATTATAGTTGCAACCCAAGATTAATCATATTCATATTAAAGTTAAACATAAATCGCCAATTTCTTCAATCATGTATATTATAATTATGAATTTTTATTTCTTAACTCTCTCTCTATATATATATATATATATCATTGCATGTTTTACTATTGTTAAAAATAAAAAAGAGTATAGATATTATAGTTGCAACCCAAAATTAATCATATTCATATTAAAGTTAAACATAAATCACCAATTTCTTCAATCATGTATATTATAATTATGAATTTTTATTTCTTAGCTTTTTGAACTAGTAAGTTGCTAAAGCAATTTTTTGCCACTAACTACATGTTGTTTGTGAAAATACTTGATTCTATATTATATATAAGTTCCAAATAGATTTAGGAAGGGTGAGTTACATGTTGCATATAGTTTATCTTACGTATAATTATATACAGAATATAAGGTGGTAAAAGGTTATACACAATACACAAGCTTGTGGAAATATATTGTAAAGGTTTAAAATAAAATCCTATGCTGCGACGACTAACATTTAGAACCCATCTCAGTACCCATATGAAAACGTAGGATTTATAAGTTAAGGCTACAACAAGTTTAATTTCGATACAAACACTGTAAAATAAATAATAGGACAAAGGGTATGTATGATCATTTCGAAAATTTTATTCCATCCACAATGCCAAATTTGATTGTGACATTGATCAATCTTTATAATTAGCGATATGGATACTATATACATATTATTAACTTCAATATAATTATCCTAACCAAGTATAAAAGATTAAGGTAAAACATATTCTGCTGCTTGATATTTGGTTTGTACCAAACAAAGGCATGCTAGCTTTTGGTTTGGTTTGATTATATGTTTGGAATTTTTTGAGACTAAGATTTTCGTTTAGTTTAAATGTTTGAAAATGGAACTGCATTATATGTATTAATTGTATATATAAACTTTTTTTTTTTTTTACTTGTTTTCATATCTGAATACCGAGGAATTAAAACATAAAAAAAACATCATCATCATCATCATTATCATCATAACTCATATCTAAATTTTGTCAAAATATGTAATTAGGTACCCAAACTTTAAAAATAATCAATTTAATACCTAAACTTTTAAATCGATCAATTTAATACCTGCAATACCTCCGTCAAGTTATCTTAGGTACTAAATTAATCAATTTTAAAGTTTTTCAAGTATTAAATTGATTAATGTCAAAATATCATGTATCTAATTGCATATTTTTCTAAAGTTTAGGTACCATTATTATTATTATTATTATTATTATTATTATTATTTGCTATCATATGTAGTACCAATTGTATATATGTTAATTTTTTTAAAAAATGAAGATTAGATGGATGTAGCTAAACAATTGGAATCCTTGTAAATAATTCTAAAGATTGCAAATATTTTGTATGTTGCATGTACATTTGCTAAGTTACTCATATATATATATGTATATTACCCATATATATGTATATATAATATTTATTTTGTTAAACATTTGAGCAATGTATCAATGTGTGTGTGATATATATTTAATTTAAATGGTATTAAATATTCTAATTTTCTTTTCTTTTTTTCTTATGAATAAGCATATATACTTTGTAGCTTGAACTAGTAAATCAATGAAAATCTCATATAAATTAAGTCCTAATATTACAAAATTTCAACTAATGCTTGATAATAATTAATATTGTTACTGAATCTAAATTATTGATTATAATTTTATACACATATCCTAGCTTTTGACAATAATAATGTTGACATGATTATTATCCTGATTGTATAAACAACTTAAAAGTTGTAGTCAGTTTAGTCTTAGTTATCACCACTTTTTATGGGTAGTATTGCTTGAGAATAGGTAACACTCAGCTTATGATTCCTTAAAAGAGAGAAAATCTCTCTAATTTTATAAAACATGTGCTAAAAACTGAAAAGTAGGTGGTCAATATTTAGTGAGATTTGCTATTTTATTGTTCAATATGACTAGTGGCCCCTAATTCAGATAACTAAAGATTACTTGCTGAGTCCTACTATTACTAAATTACATATTAATATAAATCTATTCTCAACTAATCACTAAACAGACACTAATTAATCGACACTATCTTCAAGTAAGAACTATTCCTTTTTTCATTTTCTTCCTATTGCATCCTTACATTTAACATTCTTAGATCAATTGAGAAGAGATTTATTTTAAATCCATTATTAGATTTATTTAAAGTAGTTTCATCAAGTTTTGCTCAGATCAGACACACAAATTCCAGACTTATAAATGATTAGAAATCCTTTTACCTTGATTTTTAGGATTTTAAACCGTACTAACATTAACTTATATTTATATGCAGGGAATTGGAGTTTGTATATCATCAATTTTAATTTCTTGAAGCAAATTAAGAGCGACAAAGTTAGCAAAATATTAGAATCATGCCTGACCAAGAGGCAGGACAGGTTTGTATCTTTTGAATTCTTGTTATCAGACATTATGGATGACATTATGTGACTAGCTAGCATTTGTACAATCTAACGTTGTATTCAACTCCAATTTTTACCCCATAGGAAAGGGAGAGCACCCAACCGGGGAGAGGCGGCTCATCGAACGTCGATCTAGACAATTGGTTGCCCATAACAGCATCCCGGAAAGCCAAATGGTGGTATGCAGCATTCCACAATGTAACTGCTATGGTTGGTGCTGGCGTTCTAGGACTGCCTTACGCGTTTTCTCAAGTCGGCTGGTACAAATCAATATTATCTTATTTAATTCTATACTAGTGCACCTTAGGATAAATTTATACTTTTAGATTAGTTGGTTGTGGCATTAATAATATTCTGCTATAGGTTTCCTGGAGTTACTGTGCTTTTTGGGGCATGGTTAATTACATTTTATTCCCTATGGCAACTCATTGAAATGCACGAAATGGTTCCTGGGAAACGATTCGATCGATACTCGGAACTAGCAATGCACGTTTTTGGGCCAAACCTTGGATACTGGATTGTGGCACCTCAGCAAGCATTTGTTCAAATGTCTTCAAACATTGTGTATATGGTCACGGAGGAAAATCACTTCACAAGTTCATTGAACTCCTACTTCCATCTGGTTACCAAAATATGAGACAAACATATTATATTCATCTTTGCTGTGATAAATATGGGGCTTGCTCAAACACCTAATTTCAATTCCCTGAAAGGAGCTTCTCTACTAGCTGCCGTAATGTCACTATGGTATGTTTAATCTATTCAGATAAGATATCGATTTTGATTTTGATTTTATGGGATTAAATTTCAAGTTATGTATTTCAAAATCGAACAATTTGTTTTATTTTGTAGTTACTCGATGATAGCATTTGTTGCCTCCATAGTTCGTGGAGTGGATCACCACAAAGCCGAAGTTGTAAAATACGGGCTTCGGTCGACCACCACGGCAGGGAAAGTGTTCAACATCCTTAATGCCCTAGGAACCATAGCATTCGCATATGCTGGACACAGCGTGGTCCTAGAAATACAAGCCACCATGCCATCTACCGAAGCAAAACCATCCAAAAAGCCCATGTGGAAAGGTGTTAGCGTTGCGTATTTTATAGTATTCCTATGCTATTTCTCGGTTGCAATTTCAGGGTTTTGGGCATTTGGGAATGTTGTTGAAGATGATGTGCTGATCTCACTAGAACATCCTCCATGGCTCATTGCGGTTGCTAATCTCATGGTGTTCATACATGTGATTGGGAGCTACCAAGTTTATGCTATGCCTATTTATGATTTGATTGAGTCGTGTTTGGTTAGGAAGTATAACTTTACTCCTGGCCGTCCCCTACGCCTTATTGCACGCACCATTTATGTAGGTACGTATCTCTAGCCCTAATGTCCTATATTTAGGAAAAAAAAAAACAAACAAACGAACGAACCATTGATCGAGCAAGATAGATCCCATAAATTCTCAAAGTACAATTTCAATCCATAGAACGTTTCTAGCTAGTTATTTGGCATATCTCTAACCTCAAGACAATGTTATTTGTAAATCTTTTCAGAAACGGTTTTGGGGTTTTAGTAATGATTTACGCAAAGATGAGCACAAATTTTTGAAATGTTGGACTCTAGGAATATGGATCAATAATTACAATGATTTATATATTGCAAATCAGTAACCATTTTAACCTTTTTAACAATAGTTTATCGTAACAAGGTTTTTAAAATTTAGATCGAGTTTATTCGTGTATAATAATTTTGGTATATGTTTATATTTTGGAATTACTTTTGCAACAAATAAAAGAAGATTTATTATTTTATCTATTTATTTTCAATAATTGAAAAATAATTGTATGAATTTATAATTTGTCCATTTTCATAAAGTCAAATATGCCTTTTATGTAAATGGCAGCTATCACATGCTTCATTGGGATATGTCTTCCATTCTTTGGAGGATTAATGGGATTTTTTGGAGGGCTATTTTACACGGCCACGTCTTTCTTCGTAAGTGACTCATTTTTAGAATCAATCTATAATAAAATTTATTTGATAATTGAATTTATATATTATTATATATATTTGACATAAAATAAAATTTCTTGTGCAGATTCCTTGCATTTTGTGGCTGGTGGCTAAAAAGCCAAAAGTTGGAAGTTTCCACTGGTCTGCATCTTGGGTAGGATTTCTCATATCATTCTCATGTATATACATGTATATATCTGTTTAATTAAATATCACATTTAATAAGAATTAAAATAAATTAAATTCATTATTACTTATTTTTATTTATTTTTTGTAAGGATTAATCACATATTTTAAAAGTGAAACAAGTTTATCCAGATTTCAAAATTCCAAATTACATAATATGAAATTATTAATTTTTAAAAACATTTTTTTCTAAAAAATATAGGTTGTTTTTTTCCCCAACTTTTGTCTTTTTCTTTTCTTTATCTTTTTATTTTATTTAATTTTTAATTTGCAGTTTGCGATTATTGTTGGCGTCACGATTGCAGTGCTTGCGCCGATTGGAGGAATGCGAGAAATTATTATTTCAGCAAAAAATTACAGGATATTTTCTTAGTCAAATAATAGATATTAGTGATTAGGTTTTTCAAATTTTAATTATGAGAGGAATTTAGTTAGTTCCTTTCTTAGAATATATATATATATATATAATATATATTGTACCCTTTCATCTTATTCTTTTTTTTTATTTCTTGAATGGATTGTAAGGGTTCTTCATAGACAGAAAATTTTCCAATTTTTTTTTAGTTATCATATATTTTTTTTCCTTTTTTGGTTATGTTATCATGCTTAATTACTTACTCCATTTATTTCCATAAATATATTTACCTAATAAATTTATATAAATCTAGGCAAAATGAATGAAAACTATACTTAAAATAAATTATTACAAAAAAATTGAAACATTAATGTACTTGCAATAATGTGAACCATGCATGATTCATAAGATGAAGCAGAAGTTTGTTTCCACCTTATGTAAGGGTCTATTCGAATTATCAGGTTTTTACATCTATCATATTTGTTTAAGCTGCATATATAATTTATCTGTATCATATCTATATCGTATCTGTTTAGTCTATTTATGAGTGAAACTGTCAATTTTTAGTAGTATTATTTTTTTGACAAACATATATTTTAAAAACAAAAAAATATAATACTAAAATGATCAAATATAAAAAAATAAAACCTAAATTTTTCCTGAATTTAGAGTAGTATAATCTCAAAATCAGATTGCTTATCGCATGCAAGACGTTTAACTCAATACATAATGAAATTCTATTATTTAAAACGTAATTCACAAAGATCCAAAAGAAAGTATCTATTATTCTGTGGCGAATGACTTTAAAGTATATATTATATTCAACTATTAAGGCTGAATGAACATTATTACTTACTAGCAAATAAATACAATATAAACAAAAATCACAAATATTTGCTCCGAATTAAGATGTTTAAAGGCCTTGATTGAATATTATATGTTTAGTGCACAATATAAATATAATTTTCAAGAGCTTAATTTCTTTCAGAAAGAAGAAATTCATTATCTTAAACTATTTGATAAGCTGGAACTTTTTTAATTTTTTAATAGATTTCACA
>JAMXBD010004135.1:0-82358 GCA_024138025.1 Combretum micranthum
AAAAAGGACTCAAAGTTAAGTTACAAGCAACTGGGAGCCATTTAAGGCTTGAAGTTGGTGAGAGCTTTGAAGAGTGAGAAAAGAACAATGGCTTGAAAAAGAGCATACTGGGGCTTCAAAGAAGGCTTAAGTTGTCTAATGAAATGAGGTCTTATACCATCATCTACATGTTATAATGTTTTTTTGTAAATTTGCCACTAATATTTTAAACCCTTACACCAAACCCCACCCCCTTTAAATTTTTGGATACCAAATTCCCCTTTAGGAATAACCAAACACTATGAAGAATTTTCCATCATATGTGACTCTTTTTCCAACCTCTAAATAGTTGGACCGTTTATATAAGTCTAAGTTTTGCTTATAAATCGTAAGCATCTCCTTATAACATACCTTATGAAATACCCCAAGTTGCAACTCCTAGAAATATTTCATAACAGCCAAGGTTTTTTTTTTTTTTAATCTTTCGACTAGATGTTCAAACTTTATTACCAATGCTAACGACCATTTAAGTTTCCCTCTTCATTCTTCCTTTTTTTTTTTTGTCTTTTCTCTCTAGTTTTTCCAATCACTAATATCTTACCTTTACATAAATCAAAAGAAAACACCAAGCTAATTTTTTTCCTCATGAAAATGCAAAAAATTTTAGCAATCATGCCCGTCCTATCCTAATTTGGTTGGTAAAAATTTTCACAAATAAGCCTTTGGATAATGAATTAGGAAAATCAGGTTCTTAAAAATTATCTCAAAGTTTTAAGTAAGTTCTGTCAACCTATTATGCATATAATGTTTTCCTATGCATTTGGTAATAAGATTTTACTTTGATGTTGTATTAAGTTCGATTTGGACAAGTAGGTGTGTAATAGTGGTGTAAAGTTTTAGTTTAAAATTTCAAATAACTATCCATGCAAATTCTCATATATTTGGAAAAGATTGATCAAGGTTGATGGAAATAAATCATATGTTTAAATTGAAAAGGATTTCTATTGATTTAAGTTCATGGAGAATCTTTACAAGGTCAAAATCTATAGAAAACTCCAAACTTTCCTTAAAAGGTCCGAACTCTTCCAAAAAAGTCCAAAGCACAATGCACAAAATGCTTGCAAAATTGTGCATTGCATGGAAACTTCCAAACCACTTTAATTAAAAGAGTCCAAACCTTTTACCACCTAATACACAAGACCTTTTAACAAAACTTCTTAACTGTTTGCCAAAGTCTCGACCTTTTTTTCAAAAGTTTATAACTCTTTACAAAAGTTCTAAACCTTTTTCTCTAAACCAAGTGTACTTCATTTATATCTTATCTATATTTACTTATTTTAATGTTTTTTCACATGTATATGCATAATAACAAAGATTTTTTACCAAGAAATAACTAATCACATCAATATTACATATGTGAGCACATTGATTATATTAACTATAAAATAAGCACACTATTTCATATATATTTAAGTATTATATTATAAAGTAATTAATGTGTACATGTTATCATATAATGATTTTTATTATATTATACATATAGTGGTTTGGTATAAAATATGAAATTATTTATTTATTTTACTTTAGTAATAGATATTTATAAGAGCATCATATAATAAAATAAATAAGTCATATAAAAGTATTATCGCTTGTGATAGTTTTTGGTATAATGTAGATCATGGTTTGTATTATTGTGTTGAAATATCTATTTCATAATATTATAAGTTTAACTAATTATAAATGTTATATAATTTTGATGTACTTTTTAATATCTTATGCAATTTTTTTTCTTTTGGTACACTATAATTTCTTATTATACTCTAATGATTATGAAGAAATAACTAATGTTAATAACGACAACTTTGCAATTGTAAAACATCATATATAAAGTGTGAGCATATGTATAAAATGTTAGGTTAACTATAATCAGGAAACGTAAAGAATAATTTAGTTGTCTTTGATAACTACTAATCAACAAATTAACTTTTAATACTAGGATCTAAGGTTTTTCAGTGAAATGTTAAAAAAATTGTTTCAGGTATGTAAATACTTGTTTGAGAATTGTGGTTGTTAGATTAGATATTTAACAAACCTAACAAATGTTTGACACTTTAAATATTAAAAAGAAATTGTTTAGCACTAATAATTATGCCGGTGGTGCTTGGCTATGGTCAGTGGCTTCAGAGTACCATTAATGCTAGCACAACACCTATGGATCGATATGTGATGGTATCACAAATGGAGTTAATGTACTAAAATAATTTATTAGTTTTAGGATAATCTATGGATTCATGAATGTTGAACAATACCTAACATCATATATATATATATATTATATATTGTTGAGTTATAGATCCAACTCATATATGTCTGTAATCAAAGGGAACCCAAATATATATTTAGAAAACTTTGGAATTAAAGTAGGAATGGACTAGTATGCTTTGAACAAGGAGATCCTAAATATATGGTTATATATATTATATATATAGATGACTTTAAATCAAGATATCCTAAGTATATGTGATATACTTGGAAGAGGACTTGAAGATATAAGGAGTTTTGAGCAAAAACAAGAAGTTCTATGATGTACACTTGCAGCAAGGGAGGTATACCGCCAGTGTACAAGCTGCATTAATTACTCAAAAAGGCCAAAGGTCAACATCCAAATCCAAAACCGCCAGCTACCTTTTTAATTAAATGTCGACAGCCTTGAGTGTCTGTTAGTTTTCCTTGTGTTGTTGCATATATATTCTCCTTATTGTCCTAGGGTTTGCAAGGAATAAATGTGTGCCTCTTCTCAAGACTAGATATAGAGAGTTCTAAAGAGAGAAAGAGAGAAAAGTAAGGAAATCCTAGAGTAAGAGACTCAAGACGAAAGAAATCTTATTCCTGTTGTAATCCATTGGTTGCGGTGAAGCTTTTGTCGAATCTACCTGTTTGGTGAAGAAACAAAAATCCATTGTTTGTGGTGATGATTGAGTGATCCACTAGATAGATCTAGTGAAAAATAGTTGTAATTCCATTATATTGATTATAGTAGAAGATTTGAGCACTGCTGGTCCCGTGGTTTTTCCACATAAATCCTGGTGTTGATTTGCTTTCTTTGTTTTATGTTTATTATTATTTGTTTGTTGATGACATTGGCAAGAGGAAAAGGTCGGATCTTTTCCTAACAAGTGGTATCAGAGCACATAATTCAAAAAGAAAATTAGTTTTTTGTTGTAGCGCAGATGTGGCAGAATCATCGGGTACGATGCTCAAACTAAATTCAACAAATTATTCCATATGGAAATCTATGATGGAAGATCTACTGTATTGCAAAGATTTATATTTGCCTTTAGGTGGTGACACTACGAAGCTAGAGAACAAATCTGATACTGATTGGCAAGAGGAAAAGGTCGGATCTTTTCCTAACAAGTGGTATCAGAGTACATAATTCAAAAAGAAAATTAAGTTTTTTTGTTGTAGCGCAGATGTGGCAGAATCATCAGGTACGATGCTCAAATTGAATTCAACAAATTATTCCATATGGAAATCTATGATGGAAGATCTACTGTATTGCAAAGATTTATATTTGCCTTTAGGTGGTGACACTGCGAAGCTAAAGAACAAATCTGATACTGATTGGGTAATGATGTAGAGGAAAACTATGGTTTTATTCGACAATGGGTGGATCACAACGTTTATCACCATGTGGCCCAGGAAGCGAGAGCGGATGTCCTATAGAAATAGTTGGAATCCATGTATGAGAGGCAGACGACCTTGAATAAAACCTCCTTGATCATGAGAGTTGTAAATATGAAATACAGGGATGGATCCAACATGATGGAGCACCTGAATGATTTTCAAAGGATGGTGAACCAGTTGTCTGCCATGAAGCTAGTGCTTGAATATGAGATCCAAGCACTGTAGTTGTTGAGTTTCTTGCCTGATAGTTGAGAGACATTGTTGTGTCTGTTAGTAACTATGCCCTAGAGGGAACGTTCACCCTTGCAATGGTGAAGGACAGCCTGATGAGTGAAGAGGCTAGAAGGAAGGATCTGGATACAGGATCTGATTCTAGGGCACTTATTACTGGTAACCCAGGAAGAAATGGTAAAAGCAGGTTCAGAAGATCATCTGATGAGGATGATGAATAAGAGAAATCTAGGGAAAGTATAAGTCAAGAGGAAAGAAAGACCTTAAATGCTATTATTGTGATAGGCCGGGTCACTTAAAGCAAGAGTGCAGACTCTAGAAGAAAGAGAAGGGTAAAGGTGAATAAAAGGATGTAAACACAGCTGTAGCAGCAACAAATGATGATGAGATTATCATTGCCAGGGATGAAAGTGTGTTAGCCTTGCTAGTTATGATGATGACTGGGTTGTTGATTCCGGTACCTCTGTCCATGTGACTTCACATGGTAAGTTCTTCTGAACCTACACTGCTGGTAATTTTGGTAATGTTAGGATGGGTAGTGACAGTATCTAGTATTGTTGGCATAGGAAACATAATTTTAGAGACTAACACAGGTTGCAGGCTCACTCTCAGAAATGTCAGACATATTCCAGATATCCACCTTAACCTTATTTATGTAGGAAAGTTTGATGATGATGGCTATAGTAGCTACTTTGGTGAAAGAAGATGGAAGCCCACCAAGGAATCTCTCATTATGGCAAAGGGAATGAAGAGAAACTCCCTTTACTTAATGTTAGCAAAGCTAAGTAAAGGAGATGTGAATCTTGTATTCTCACACAAAGGTTCTAATAATGTCATAAATGGGGAGTTTTAGTTGAAGAATCCCAAAAATCTCATGAACAATTCAAGATGAGAAGATCTGCGAAAGATAGAAGATCATCAGTTAAATTCATTCCATATGAGTATGAGATACTCACTGATGGGGGAGAGTCAGATGATCATCTGAAAACTATGGGAAATGAGAAGAAGAAAGGAAAGGTCAGAGCCATGCAAAATGAATTGAAATCCTTGCATGAAAACAGGAAAATTGACTAGGTGAAATTACCTAAGGGCAAGGGCCCTCTGAAGAACATATGAGCGAAGACTGCTGATAAGAGCTTGTAATCAAGGAACAAGACAACAGCTAGTCATGAAAGATTTCAATCTGACAAAAGGTGTTGTAGGAAGGTAGCAGGTTTAGGGATACCCACCATATGAGTTGGAGGGGGAGGTTGTTGGGTTATAGATCTAACTCATATGGGTCTATAACCAAAGGGAGCCTAAATATATATCGGATATATATTTAGAAGATTTTGGAATCAAAGTAGGAATGGACTAGCACAAGGAGATCCTAAATATATGGTGTGTATATATATATAAATATATATATATGACTTTAAATCAAGATATCCTAAGTATATGTGATATACTTGGAAGAGGACTTAAAGATATAAGGAGTTTTGAGCAAAAACAAGAAGTTCTATTATGTACACTTGCAGCAAGGGAGGTATACCGCCAGTGTACAAGCTGCACTAATTACTCAAGAAGGCCAAAGGTCAACATCCAAATCCAAAACCGCCAGTTACCTTTAATTAAATGTTGACAGCCTTGAGTGTCTATTGGTTTTCTTTGTGTTGTTGCATATATATTCTCCTTATTGTCCTAGGGTTTGCAAGGAACAAGTGTGGCCTCTTCTCAAGCCTAGATAAAAGTTCTAGAGAGAGAAAGAGAGAAAAGTGAAGAAATCCTAGAGTAAGAGACTCTAGACGAAAGAAATCTTGTTCTCGTTGTAATCCCCAGTTTAGTGGAGAAACAAAAATCCATTGTTTGTGGTGATGATTGAGTGATCCACTAGACAGATCTAGTGAAGAACAATTGTGATCTCATTATATTGATTATAGTAGAAGGTTTGAGTGTTGCTAGTTCCGTGGTTTCCCGCATTGGTTTTTCCACGTAAATCTTGGTGTTGATTTGCTTTCTTTGTTTTCTGTTTATTATTATTTGTTTGTTGATCGCATTGGCAAAGGAAAAAAGTCAGATTTTTCCTAACACATATATATGTGTGTGTGTGTGTATTACTATATGCTTATGTATGATCTTTAGTTATGAGTGCTATTATGATGTTTTGTTGAAACAATTAATTCCTAGAATAATATATATATATATATATATATATTATATGAACACGTGAGCTTGATAATTGCAGCATCCATATGCGTTTGTGGTGTTTCATACAGCCTCTCAATCAGTCCATTTACAACTCATGTTTTTTAGGAATAGGTAAAGAGGTTGATCGTCGTGATGATTTGGGATACAATGTAGACATGGATTATGAAGGATACTATCATGAACAACTTCTGTATAATGATGTGTTTAGCGTGATAATTATGAGCCTTACAAAGGATTGTGGACCTCTAGTGGTTATCTCTTTGTAATTTAGTTGTTATATCATTGGATTTCGTGATTCTCATGTGGTGTAGTTTGATTTTCTATGTGAAATTGGATTTAGCTGTCCTTTCATGTCATATCTAATTAAAGGCAGATTGACAAAGGCCATGAAAGGAGGATTGTCTATAATTACGAGCTTTAAACAAATGATATATATATTGATGTGATTCATTTGAGGTATGTGAATCTCGATCAAGCTCGAAAGATAGTCAAGTAGATTTAATCATCTCTAGACAGATATGGATATGCGAAATGCAAATTAGGAGTTTAACGAGTTTCAATGGAGTGGCAAATTGGAAAAGGTTGGTGAATAATAACATCTAGTGACATGTGATCGTTGAATTGTTGCAAAATTTGTCTGCTGATTTCTTTTGTCTATATGTGCTCTTCATGCTATTTATTGCGTAGTCACAATATATCCAATAGTGCACTGTCGGTGGATGTCTTTTACATTGTATATGTGACCTTTGTGGTGCGCCACAAACTCGCGCTTCTCATCATTGTCCGCATGGAACTCCTAAATGTGGATTTTTTTGCATATGAAAATTATGGTTTGACGGTGATTTACAGGGCATGGTTACAATTCAAATTTAAAATTAGGGCTTAAATTCAAGGTTTAGGGTTTGAACATTGGAATCTTGTTTGATGTTTTCTTTTCTAATTTAAAATTCGTCTATGTAGAAGTTTTATTTTATTTTATCTGGGTTATAGAATGCTTTGATATTCTTTTCTTATGTTTGGGCGCTTCATTTATCCTTAGTTATGCATAGATGTTATAATCCAATGATAACAGGTTGAAGTTAAATATTCTAATTACCTATTTGTCATGTCAGCAATTTATATGACATAGCAGATCATTAATTTTAAAATATTTTCCACCTTATATACATATAAATTATTATATAATTAAAAGATGTAAGCACCCACTCTATTTAAAAGTATAAGTGCTTAATATAAAAAAAAAATTATAAATATCCTTAGGGTCGCTCTCATGATTTCTTCCTTTTATAAATAAGTTGAACTCTTTAATATCTTGCAAATAAATTGGATCCTATAATAATATTTTCCTATATAAGTTGAACCATTTTAACGTCATTTTCCAATAGCAGGTTATTAATCCAATACACTTCTTCTTCATCGCCCTCTTCTAGACCATAACACATAACCCAATCTCTTATCTTTTTCTCTAAATATTGAATGGAGTAGAAAATTATTATGTATTTTTTTAATACTATCTTTTTTAGTCAAAATATAAAAACCGGAAAGAGAAAATAAAAAATTTTGAAAACTCTTATTTAAAAATTTTATTAGAAATTCTCACAACTTTTTTAAACGAAAATTTTTTGCCCTATCATAAAGATATAAATAGGATCAAAGACAAGCAAGTTAAACACAATAATAACCCACGCGAGTGAAAGATATGATACACCAAATATATGAATAGAAAACGAATATATGTATAAAACATCCAAATAACATATAAAAAATATTAGAGAAAAGACACAAACATAATATATGATAAACTATATATGTGTAAGTAAAACAATTTAAATAACCTAGTCACCTTGAAGAAATCAAAATGGAAGGAATCAAAAGCTGGACACATAGTGATATCAAGTCCTCGCTGCCACCCTGGCCTAGTGACTTTCAGCTTTAATAAAACCTACTATCAAATGATTTGTGTTGCAAATCCCTTCCTTTACCCTAAATGTTTAAAACACTCTTCAAATCTTCAACTTTGGTGCAAAAAACACCCTTAAATTTATTAAATTGTACTTTAAAACCTAAACTTTTATTTTAATATAGTTTTATTAAATTAAAAATCAAGTATTCTATATCTTATCAAATTTTCAAAGTTTAAGGTGCTTTATTTGAAAGTTCAGAAGACAAATTTATAGCTAGATCATAGTTTAAAGATGTTTGTAAATCGCTCAAAGTAATAATGTCATTGCACTTATGTCAATTTTGCATTTTCTTTTAATTTTACACCTAAATTTTAAATTTTAAATACCATACCCACTCTAACTGTTTTTTTAATCAAATTTTACACTTGAAGCTAAAAATTACTAAATGTTATATCCAATTAAATTTCTTAATCAACAAATTTACAACCTCAATTTAATGGTTTTATGAGATTATTGGATGTCATAAATTGATATATCACTCAAAAAACAAGTTCTTAATCTTTCAATTATAAGATTTAGAAAATTCATACGTTGAAGTTCATAAAAATTACAACCTTCAGAAAGTTTGATTATCATATAAAAATAAGTATCATTGGAATAAGGCTTTTGAATAATGAAATAAATCTGCCGCCTTCACATGTATTGACTAATTCATCAGTTAACTGGATCATATGATTTGTTCTTCATTTTTCTGGAAATGTTGTTACCATGTCAGAGGGAAGGACATCAAATAGCGTACCTAAAAAGGTACAAAAGCAGAGATGCACTATTGCACACTATGAAATTTCTGGAAACAAGGTGGAATCAGTTTTACTGATGTACGAGGAGTCCAGTTCTTCTGCTGCTCCTTTCTCTCATTTTTTTTTTTTTTTTTTAATATCAGAGAGGATGGAGGAGGAAAATGGTCAGAGGAACGAAAAATAGAAACTTTGGTTAAGAAATTTTATGATTATACACCAACCCTCTTTTTTCTTTAGACTGATTGAAAGAACAGAGGATTCCAATCTATAGATTTTATGTATAACATTTACTAACACGAGAGTAAAAGACTGGCTCTATGATATTATTGTACAATTTTGAACTGTGATTATTATTATTATTATTCTTCCAATGCGGATGGATTTGCATTTTAATTAGTTATGTTACACGAGATTATACTCTTGGGATGATTCAAAATTACAAGAGAAAGAAATTCTTTAAAAATTATTTTTCATGAAACAGTAATTGCACCATAACATAATTTCAGAACTATGAGACGCATGCCATTTTATATTTCAAGTTAGAAGATTTTCTTTTTTTACTATTACAAAAAAAAAAAAATTCAAACCGGATTCATTCCTCTCAACTATAATCTTATTATCAGGTCAAAAATCATGTTGATTTGTCCTATGTTATTGATGAAAATTTACTCTCAAACATTTAACTTTTATAAATTGCACTCCATCCTATAGGATCACACACAATATAGTAGGTAAAACAAATGCAACTACAATTACACATTATTATAAATACTAACAACTACTAGGATTTTCCCCTCATATTCAATATTATTCTCACCAACTTATCACATATGTTAACCTTAATGTGTGATATAAAAAATGTGTCTAATTTCCAATTGCGCCCTTGCCTCAACTATTGAAACCCTGCCTAAAGTTATGTCCTCATATCAAATCAACTGCATTAAATTTTCTTCATCATCATATTTACCATGGGTGAACCACTCTTGTCCATGACATCAAATTTTACAGTGTTCGGTACCATTGATGCCCAACAAGATGGAATTTTATGTCACCTATATGATGAAACTTGGTTTCGTTTGTTTATTGGTAACACTCATGTTACATGTATATTAGGCCTTGTATCGTTTTGTAGTCCTTCACAACTTAATACCATATTGTAGAAAATCATTGATTATCCATAATAGAGCTACATCCATATAAAATGTCTAACCACCAACAATGTTCTCACATCATTTGTCTATAATTTTCACAAAATTCTATAATCCCGTCATTTTTTTAGCGGATCGGCCCTGTTTCATTTAACGACTTAGATTATTTACTAACCGTAATCATATCATTGAAATATTTAATATCAGTTATTCCTATATTTATTTTAATGATTAAAAATGAGATCATAAAGTTACCATAATTTTGATATGCTAGAGCACTCGTCATAATGATCCCTAAGAAGTTTAAGGGTATAATTGAAATAACTTGATTAGGTTTTTTTTTTAACATATCAATCCCTACTAAAGTTAAGTAGAATAATGAATGAAAATCATCATTTTTTGATTATTAGTTTTGTATTTTAGCCTAAACTTTCTCATTTTTTAATTATGGTGATTAAGTAGTCCTTTGGCATCTAATGACTTCTACTATCATTTAACATTATTAAATTATTCATTTTTAAGCAAATAGTAGGTACAATTTTCTATGAAGTTTTGGTGGGTCGATGCTTTTATTAAATTTATCTCACTAAATGGATTATTAAATTTTATGAACTGGTCATCTAATACAAAATTAAGCTAGTTGAACACATTAGATGAGGGTATTAGCTTAAGGAAGATCATGAGTTGCTAGGGAAACTAACTTGTCTCATAATTCTTTACTAGCAATTATTATTTACTGCACATTTTTTTCTAATTAAATATGGCTAATACCTAATCAGCTCCATACACGACTAAATCATCTCCTAATCTTTAGACAACTAAAGTAGTCTATGTTCCTTGATGCATTAATTGTAAAGAAAATTGATTATAACCAATTGTAAGAGGCCCTATATCCTTCATCCACTCTACATGTAGAACCATATCAACCCTTTATATTAGCAAAACATAAAAGGTAGCTACAAATTCGAACCCTTAAATGTTCAATTTGATAGCTTTGCATTGCCCTTTACATTGTAATTTATGATCATTTCCAATCATAACACTAAATTTTGGTGTAAGTTGTACAACAAATCCCAAGTAGTTGACAATGCATGATTGCACAAAATTATTTGTGCTACCAGAAGAAACCAAAACAAAAACATTTTTATTTATTAGGATGATACAAAAATGAAGTGTTCTCGGAATCATATCACCATGCAAAACATGATAGCTTATTGCTCCAACATCAAGTAACTCTTGTGATTTACTCATGACTTCAGTATCTTCAATATGCATATTTCATCAGATAGTAACATAGAAACCTAGCCTTACATTTATTATTGCAGTTGAATTTCATCACAATTAAAACATAACCTTATTCTCCCACACCTGCATTTTTTTGGTGTCAAACGCTTAATGGGTAAGGGTTTAGAGGTTCATTTTCATTATGTTTAGGTCTGAGTTGAAGTGCTTAGGTTGGAAAGTGTTTGGTTTAAAGTGTTTGAGGGTGAAGTGTTTAAGGGGCATTTAGCAAAATGTAATTAATTTGAATTATATGCAATGTTGGGCTTTGCAAATGGTTTAGAAATAGAAAACTTGTCACTAATCTTATCTTCATGTACTCTAGCTAACCATATTACATCAATTAAAGATTTAGGTATAGCAATATGTACCTCTCGTCAGATTGGTGCTTTCAATCTTGATATGAAACAACTCATTAGAAGGATTCTGAATAATCAACTATACAGTTTGATAGAGCTTCAAATTGTGCTTGATATTTAGTTACAGTTAATATTTGTAATAGCTTTGACAAATTCCCTTACATCCTCATAAACTAAAGGACCAAAGCGAGTTGATAAAACATCTACAAACTTGGACCATGAACTCAATTGTTGGTTCAAATACATTTATTTATACCATTGTAAAGTAGCTCCATCGAGAGCAAAACTTGCATTTGTGATCTGCTATCTTCTTGAATCTAATGAAATGTGAAGAACTAGTCAACCTGCAATAACCATCCCAACACGTCTTCACTCGAAAATTTGGGTATTTCAAGTTTATTGCCCTTAAGTAATGCTCCTGTATTAGAAGCACTTAAAGAAGATGATGAATCCACATTAAGAACAACCCGATCTTTCCATGTTGAATTGAGGTTCTGATTCAACTCAATTTTATCTATGAAATGGATAATTATATTAAAGATTCTTGAATAGCCACTAACAAAGTCTTTTAGGCATCATATCCATGGCTTGAACTTGATTTTGGTTGTTATGTGCAAGAGAGAGCACCAAATTGTTAAGTGCTAACTAGGGTCTACTACTTTAACCTTAGTATATAAAGTCTTTTCTCACTCCAAAACTCTTTTGCCTCTTCTTGACTCTTCCACATGCTAAGCACTATGAAACCTTAATTTTCTCATGATTGCTCTATATTTTCTCTATTCTAATGGTGCATGTATATGATGTGGGTGATGATAAGTAAAGACTGCTCTGGGTTGTTTGACCTACCAAACAAGCTCTTAAACTGGCTTTTAGGGATGTGAAGTTGCTTATCCTTTTTTTCATTTTCTTTCTTTTTATACATGTTCATATCAGATATCTATTTCTCATCTGTTACTCTAACTATATTATTAACAAATTTAACTAATCTGTACTAGATTTGGTACAATTTTTGTTAAGAACAAACATAGTCTGACATCCACTTTGGATCTTATTTACTTCTTTTCTTAATTGTGACAAAATCATAGTACTCCATATGTGCAATCCCTCATGTTATGGGAGGAAATTTGTATTGATCTATAAGGTTAAAGGAATAAATATCACGTCAAAACTAATTAAAATTTTCTTTGGTCAAAAAGTTAAGAAAATTCATTAGTGTCTATGAATTTGATTATTAACAACTTTGGCTTGGGACGTATATCTCCCTGTCATTTTCCTTAAGTTATCCCACTTAGTGTCATATACTATTACTATTCTAATGCCATGTCTAATGTGAGATTCTGATGATCATTTCTTAACAAGTTAAAATCCTAAGTTATCCTACTTAGTGTGCCTATCAATATAATAAGGAATTAAGTCTAGATTTCATTCCTAAAGATCTTAAGTACTAGTAATTGCAGTTTTCCTATTGTCTAATCGACAAAATCTAATTTTTCTAATTAATTATCTATGAATACTACTAAAACTATTACTCCTCCTCCTCCTCCTCCTACTACTACTAATATTACAAGTCAATATCATTAAATTGATTCAATTCAATTGCAAGATTACCTAGATATCCAATTCCTACTAAGAACTTTATATAACGTCTAAATACTTTCAATGATTTTATTAATGTTCTTTAATTAGGGAATTGCTTAATAAAATTAATATCTTTCTCAAGATCACTAACTTTTAACCCTAATTTGAATTGGATCTTTCTAATTAATAGTAATCGTGATAATGTTCAATGAAATCAACTATTTAGGTTAAACATACTTAAGGTTTCACCTAATACAAATAGATACATGTGTTTATCTCTAAGATTGTATAAAAATCACTTCAATACAAATTGTTTATAATAGCGATGTTAAGTTCTCTAATAATGTTTTGATGATAACAAAACGATGTTGAAATGTTTAATTATACAGAACTTTGTTCAAGTTTTTTATAAGTATGGTTTGATAGAAGTTATTTCATAACCTTTGAAAGTCGATTAAATAAGGTTTTATATAGTCAGAAGCTCTTTCGAAAGTTTTAAACAAGGTCTGGAGCCTAGATAAAGGATAGGTATAAGTTGTTTCAGAACCTTCAACGATAGAAAATAAGTTTGACAGAAGCTTTTTAGAACCATCAGGTCTGACACAAATTTTTTCAGATTCGCACAAAATTGTTTAAAACTTGATTTTTAATATTTTTTCAAGACCAGCTCCACTTGTCAAGTATATTTGAGTAATATACTTGATGTGTTTCACTTAAGTTAGATTTCATATCATGGGGATCAAATCACATCAAGTTATTTTATTTTTTTGTTTCGGTAATCTCAAATATATTTTACTAGGATGTATGAAAGTTTTACAAAGTCTTTATGATCACGGATAAGAAAAGATATGGAAGATAAGGTTTGTTTCAAAAGAAGATATGTTTGTTACAATAAAATATATGGAAGATAAGGTTTGGTATAAAAAGATAAGCTCTCATTATTTTAAGAGATATTGTTTTTTTTAATATTATAGTATCTACAAGTTTATTGTTAAGATTATCCAGATTTCAAATCTCATGAGAAGATCTCGGCACAACTAAATTAAGAATTGTAGTAGAAGATATTAATATGGTGTTATAATATCTTCGTTACTTTTTCAAGCAAAAGATAAGGAAAGATCTCGACAAACACCTGGAAGCTTATCCAAAAGAAGATCATAAAGAAAGAGAAGATCTCGACAATTTGTTTTCTTAGACCTTATCAAGTCAATCTCATTTTAATTTCAAATCACAAAATAAGGAGGAGAAGATCTCGGTATCTTCTAAATTGGCTTATCAAAAGAATTTCAGCAAAAATCAACGAAGGGATCACGATAAAGTTTATCCAAAATTGCAAATCAAAACAGAAAGAGTATTCGGCATTTTTTTTGAGCTACAATATAGCCGTTGATTTAAAAATAAATATAAAAAAACGAGGAACAAGAAGAAAAAAAAGATAAGAAAGATTATTTCAAACAAGAACTTTCTCAAGCACAAAAACCGTCAGTCTTCTATTGTCTTCGATCTAATAGTAGAGGAACTTCATATTTTATTTCTCATCATTGTAATTTAATACTTCTTTGAGAAGTTTTGAGAGTTGTATATCACTATATTTGAGTGTTAGCTTAGTGTTGAAGCTAGGAGACTCAGCAGTGAGACTTTACCAAGTTGTTGGCTTGATTGTACTCTCAATTTGATTTTGATATAGTGAAGAACAACCAATATAGACAACCGGGTCCACAATGTGGAGCAAGAAGAGTGGATTGACGCACAAGGCGGAACTACTATAAATAGCTGCTTGATTCTCTTTTCTCTATATTTAAATTACCGCAGTTTATTTTATTTGTTTAATTGTTTAAATTGTTCTAACAAATTTTACAAAGGGAATTTAAATTTTAGAAGGCCAAAAATTTGAATTCTTGATAATAATCAATTCAATCCCCCTTCTTGATTATTTAAGTGGGACTAACAAGCAATTTCTCAATCAACTAGTATAAACTTAGTCAATATGATACGTTAAAAATGTCAGTTCAATGAAACAATTGCTTATACATGATTGAATTCAAGAATCACTAATAATCATTGAATATAAACAACCTCAGTTATATATCAGACTTATTGCTCATCTTTGTCTAGTTAAAAGAGCTCACTTCTCTCTAGGAAACATTATCAAAGAGCATATAAAATTAAGAATCATGAAAAGCACATATAACCCATTTAATTTTGTCAATCTTGCAATCTCCAGTAGTCTCTAAACCTTTTAAATTACTTTAAATCTCTTTCTCTCTCTAAAATTCTCTTTAAATTGCACAAATTCTAAAAATTTTGTTTGTAGATGAATGAGTTTATTTAAGGAAAAAGACTTACTTAACATAAATATTAAACATGGTGATAGTCTAACTTGTATTTAACAAATCTTCTCAAAATTTTCATTAATACACTAAACATGATCCATGAACATAAATCATGTTTGTGCCATGTTCATTTCTTCATATGAATTTATAGGTGAACACAAAATAAACACAAGTCGTGTTTCACTCATATTCAACCTTTTATGCAAAACACAACTTAACATCAGTCGTATTTTATCTTATGTTCTTTCCATGTATCAAACATGACTTTAACATAAGATCATATTCCATCTTATGTTTAAAACTTGATATTTCTCCTTCAAAATCTTGATAAACATGACTTAACCATTTATGTTAACTTCTACTTTTCAAACTCTGTCAATCTTTACCAAAACCATTCAAATGCTTCCTATTTTTTTAGCTCAAATAATGCATTGAAACCCCAAAACCAAAACTTTAGTGAATAAATGCCGATTTCTTCAAACTACTTATCAAAAATCAAACAATAAAACTCAAAATCTCTAAAGAAGGGTCAATAAGCACTTATTAAATTCCAATACTCAGGTGACTATTTCAATCTCATCCCCACAATTGTGGAGCGAGAACAAAACCACTAACCCTAATATACATATACACACGTGTATATATGGTATTTGAAATTCATAAGAATCATAAATTTAAAAGACAGTATATATGGTATTTGAAATTCATAAAAATCATAAATTTAAAAGAAAAGGAAAAATTATAGATGTAAAAGAAAAGGGGAAAGGCGCTTTCATTCCTTGATTAACTCATGGAGATGGAAGTTTAAGAAAGTAAGAAAGTTTTTATTTTTTCATTTTCTTTTTTTTTTTTTTTTTTTTGTAAGAATAGAACTGTTTATAGGCAATTTGGATGATAATAAAAAGAGAGTATTAAAAAAAAAAGAAGAGAGAGAGAAGAAAAAAAAAAAATTCATTTGTTTTATTAGAAGGCATAAATTTGGGTCCAATGTTAAGACAGGCAACTAAAAAGGTTATCACCCTATCAATGAAAGAAAAAAGTTTAAATATTAACTACGAAAAGTCTCTGTTTTTTCATACTTTTAATTTTAATTGGATTAATATATTCCATTTTTATGCTCAATTATTTTAAATTACTCCAACATTTTGATATGTATATTCATTTACTAAATGGGTCAATGGTACTTTCATTTTCTTTTCTTTAATTATCCAGCATCATTAAGATTTCGAAAATCTCTCTCTTTTTATATCTGCAAAGTCAAAGAAAACATATGAAGATATAATCACAAAGAAGATGGTAAAATGAAACTATATTTATATATATATATATATATGTTTATAAGAAATCGACTCAAAGTGAAATCCGATTGATGAAAACAGTTTTAATGGAATTTGATTTGGTTATGTGAACCATTTAAACTTATTTGATTTAGAAGGAAACACTAATAAAACAAGTTTTAATTGCCACTACTAGGTTATCACATATTAAATTGCTTAGGTTGCATGTGAGGTGCACTCCCGAGTCCCGACATCAAGAATTTCGAAATGGACAGCATGCATGTGTATAGCAAGTCGGCAAGGATTCTTTTTTTTCCCCCCCCATAAGCAACAAAAGAACCAGCATATACTAGATGTTGATGATGAGATATGGTATCTTGAATGTCCAAAATTTATAGGATAATTATATAATTAATTCAAAGCTATGGATAAGGTTCAGTTCTTTCCAAAATTGTGAGGTATATATATATATTTATATTTAAAAAAAAGGACAAACAAAATGCAAATAACCTTTCTAATCTTTTTCTTTTATACAAACATAATCTTTGAACTTTTTAATATTACAAATTACCCCTGAATTTTGATAAATTGACATAAAACCTCCAAAAGTTTAATAAGTATCTTCTAAACCTTATGCATCATAGTTATCAAAATTACCATTTTACCTATGAGATTCTACAAGTTTACAATTGTAAGAGGTAATTCCATGTTAACTCATACATAGAATCGTTTATTTATAGAATCTTATGTTTTTAACCAAATTTACTAATTTTACCTATTTGAGTTAAAAATGCTAAAATATGAAATATATAATTGTATTTTTATAAGCTCATAAACTATTATGACGATACATTTTTCTTATCACATTTTAATTCTATTTTCACGCACATTCTCTATCTCTTTCCCTCCCTCCCCTAACTCCCATGTTCTACATTTATATAGTTCATTCAAACTGATTTATAGCTATAAAATTTAAGAGAAAGCTTATTTATTTCTTTTATAAAATTAAAAAATTAAGATAAGTTGAAAAGTTATATCCCCTTTCATATCATGACTTCTTTCAAACAAAATGACAAGAAAAAAATTAATTTTGAATTTAGTCACTCCTTTTTTATGTATGTTTTACATGTATTAAGAGTTATTATGAAAAGATAACATAATTTCTTTATTTTTTTTATTTTATATCATTATTTATTTCAAGTTCTTATGGCTTTTTTAAGCATATCTAAAGTTTTTTAAAGCTATTTTATGTAGGTTGTAGAAACTTATGTTTTTACGTTTCGATTCTATGTTCCAATCCTATAGACCCTCTAATAATTTTACGTAAAATTGTGAGTTTAACAACCTTGGAAAGAACCACCATTCTTGCCCAACAAGGTGATACTATCATTGTCGAATTTACCAACAACTTGGAAATAGAAAATCTTGCTATTATCCAAATATTAAATTTGATTGACGAGCTTTTATCCAAATATTAATATAATTTTAATTTTTTGGGCTAAGTTGACACAGTCATATTAACTCATATCTATTCATATATTAGGATCATCAATTTATGATGAGCTTAAAGTAAGACTCATTCAATTTGATTTACTCATATTTTCTTTCACAATACAAAGCTTAAGCACTATAAAAACAGTCCTCTATAAGTCTAGATCTCCAAGTAAACCTATTTTGGTATCTAACATAGAAAGGACTCATTTTACCATTGACGTCCAAACAATATATTTCAAGAGCACTCAATTTTATTATTTTAGTTTTAGTGAGTTTGATGTTTTATATCTCTTTCATTCATCACTGGTGTCATCGAGATTGCATACTTCTTTCACGATCATCATTCATACTTTATTACACCAATCATTGCAATCAAACCTTTCCACCTACAAACACATTATGTATTATTGCTTTTGACCGACACACAGAAGGAGTTACGCCTACAGTGTCCGATTTTTCTCGAGATACTTTTACTTAATCGCTTCCACGTTGACAGGGCAAGCGTCTTCCTGTCTCCTATTTATCGCTATGGTTAAAATCTATAATTGGTCCCTAAAACTTTATAAAAGCTACAGTATTGGTTTGAGCCATGATTTAGTAGATTTCATTTAATGCACATAGAGCTTTAATTAGTGGTTTATTTTTATCATAATAATAATTTTATTACAATTTTATTCTTTATAAAAAAACTATTGCAATATTTGATTTACTTGTAATATCAATTTCATACAAGAAATCCCTTGGATAGACCAAAGGTTTTGATTGTTCAAAATGGAGAACACCTTAACCAAATATCAAGTTATAGCTGCCCTAGAAGAAATCAAAATGCTAAAGGACGGTCCGATGATAGATCGGCTTCCTTGGATCCATGTAGCCATTGCGGAAGCAGAAGGCTCAACTTATTTTACAAAAACAAGTCTAAAAATCAGGTTAGTTGGAGACTTCATTTTCCTAATCCCCACCTTCTACTATACAAGGAAACAAATCCTATCCTCCTGATGCAGAAATGGGAGAAAACCATTCTTTTAGTGGTGATAAGTCATTTTTACTCTATATTTTTCATAGGATTTTGAGCTTAATTTGCTAAGAACTTTAGAAAAAATCCTACAAAAATTAATGTTTTTGATAAATAATGTTGTTTTAAAGCCCTTAGAATCCAATGAGGAGTAATCAAGTGTTTTAATTCAGATTTGGAGCAAAAAACAACAAGAAATGTCAAGATTGAAGAAGTTAAGCCTTGTAAATTCACAGCCGATGCTAAACAAAGTAAGAAGACAGCAAAAATTGGTCTATCAAGCCTCAATTATGAGCCTTCGACATGACCCTCGACTTCAATCAAAGTGATCGAGCATCATTCTGAAGAAAATATATTGTCGAACCTCAAAGTCAAGCCTCAAACTCGATCCTCGACAATTGTGTTGACAGATTAATTCTTCATCAGAATTACCTTGAGCCTCAATAATACGACCCTCGACTTTCTCAATTTTACCCTCGATAAAGCAATGGACAAAAATGCACAGTTTACTTAGGAAATTCCTAAAGTTGAGCCTGATCTTGCTTAATACGAGCCTCGACCAACAGATCACATGCGACCCTCGATGAGTGTTTTCACAGATCATATGCGCGTGTAAAAAGTTATCAAATTTTGTTAGAAAGAATCTTCCGAATCTGCCACATGTCAAATAAAGTAGGCCATGTTTTCTATGCCTAGTAGTCTATAAATAAACATGCAAGCGTACGTTGTAAAGTATGTACTAACAGTGTAAATCAGTATTAATGTAGAATAGATTTCTCAAGGATTCTTGGGTAAAAGAATTTCCATTTCTTTTTACTTGAGAAATTCTTCTGTTTTCTGGGTAAAATTAATTTAACCAAATGTTTGTAATTTCTATGAATTTTTTAGCAATTAATTGATTAATCTTTTGAATTTGTTTCATTTCTTCTAATATTGTGCTTATTTTTATAAATCCATGGAGAAATAAACTCTTACAGCTTAGGGATACGAATCCAATTCCTGATTCAGTCTGATTTCAAATGCGTTTTCAAGTAAATTTGATTGGGTGTTTGTAATTAGTAACTTAAGCTTAACTTGTGGTTTTTAAAGGAGTGGTGCACTCTTTTAGATCCACGATTAATTTGAATTGAATAGATCGAGAGATCATTCAATTGAATAGATCTATGGTTGCTAATAGAGTTGATCCTAACTACCTCTTGTCGAGGAATAGGTGAAGACTTTCTGTCACTTATTTTAAAAGTACATTGAGTTGTCTTTTCAAAACAATGGATTCGTATTCTTTATGCGGGTCTAATTGAAACTTCAGATTACCGGTTTTAATTAGATCTAGAACTACTGACTTCGAGAGAAGCTTTAGTTTAAATTAGAGAATTCGACTGTATAAACATACCATTCAAACAGCTTTTGAGAAATTTGTTGTTCTTAAGAAATCATCGATAACTTCATAGAAGTTACAGGCTTATTTCTCATTTTCCCCATTAAACATTTGTGAATATTTCTAACTTAGCATAGTTTATTTTTCTTCATGTTTTTCTAAAACCTTTCTTTGGTTAGACAATTAATGAGGTTGAGAGTATACTAGATGCCAACCATTTCCTTGGGACCAACCTAAATCATTATCTATGCTACATTTGATGGGTACGCTTACCCTGTGAGACCATAGTTATTAAATTTGATTTATAAAATATTTATAAATTTGAAAAACTCGGTCAATGATCAGGGAAAATTGAAATCAATTCAAATTTTCATACTACACACACAACCAAGTGGTTCAACAAATCATAATGACCAAGGCACTCAGCCCACTGCCCTACCTAACACCTTTGGTTCAACAAATGATTAAGGGATAGACATTGTCCATCCTCTTTTAGAACAATAGGAGTCTCTCCTCCTCTTGTAAAGTGTAAAGTCTTCAGTGAATTTCTACTTTGAAATCAAAGCAATCTCTTTACTTAGAGTAGAGGTAAACTACTATAGATTAGTTTTTCAATAAATTGAAGATACCATGATCCCAAATTTAAATAGATCCATTAAAGTCCTTGCTTGGAACATGAGAGGCTTAAACTCTAAGAAGAAGAGAGACAATGTGGTCAAAGCTCTAACTGAATACATGCCTAACTTAGTGATTGTAATGAAACCAAACTAGACTAATTATCTACTGAAGTCTTCTATAGACACTCCTAACTTCATGGTTATTTTTGTGTAGAATGTAATGGCCAAAGCGGAGGCATGATGATCCTCTAGAACAAGGATGTGCTTGCTGTCAATATGATTAATCAAACTAACAATGAGATGCATGCTTCTATTCAGGTATAAAATTCTGACCTTAACATCTCTTGGTTTCTTTCAAGTGTTTATAGGCCCCCATACCTTAGTAATAAACCTGCCTTCTGGGGAAGCCTATGTCATTTTGCAAAATTGATATATAATAGACCTTCGATTGTCATGGAAGACTTTAACGACATCACTAAAGAATTTGAAAAATGTTTGGGTTTAGAAAGGAAGGGGGGTAGGGTGATTGGTGCTCAAGTTTTCAAAGAAATAAAGCAACCCTTTATACAAACAATATGGATCAATGCAAACTCAAGGATTTAGGCTTTATTGGTTCTAAATATACTTGGTCTAATAGGCAAAAGATTTCAAATCTTATCCAACTTAAACTACACTGTGCTTGGGCAAATTATTAATGGTTGTCCCTATAACCTAAGGGGGGGAAGGCTCTAGTTTTAAAAGAAATAAAGCAGCCCTTTTATACAAACTATATGGATCAATGCAAACTCAAGGATTTAGGCTTTATTGGTCCTAAATATACTTGGTCCAATGGGTAGAAGATTTCAAATCTTATCTAACTTAAACTAGACTATGCTTGGGCAAATTGTGAATGTTGTCACTATACCCCGAGGCTAAAGCCTTCTATCTTCAATCTTAGATTTTAGATTACCTTCCCATTCTTCTTAAGACTACGCCTTACTTTCAGTTGGACCTTAAGAAAAGAACCTTCAGATTCCATCCTATGTGGTTTAACCACCCAACCTGTCTCCCAGATGGTTGGTCAACATGGTCTTCGACTAAAGCCTCCTTCTTATCATTAGCTAAGGGAGACATAATTGAAGAACGAAGTAACTTAAACAAAAGAATTGCTTGAGGATTATAAAGATGAATGGAGAAAAACGGGATGCTCTATTATGTTAGATGCATGATTTATCAAAAAAGAGGCATTCCATATGTAGTTTCTTAGTGAATAGGAGCAATCTTCTTATTGTCCACTGATATTTTCAATATTTCCAAAACAACTAATAAATTTTTTGCAATGCTAGATGATATTATGAAGAAGGTTGGAGAGGAGAATGTTGTATAAGTCATCATAAATAATGCTGTAAATTATAAAGTAGCAAGAGAGAAATTGATGGAGAAGAGAATAGGTTTATATTGGACACCTTAAGTAGCACACTGCATGGATTTGATGTTAGAAGACATTGAGAAAAATTGAAGATCCATCATGGAACAATTGCTACTTATATTTATTATAAGTTTATATTAATCTCATTTTAAGGCACTACACAAAAGGGAGGGACTTGATTAGGCCGTGCACAACTTGATATGAAACTTTTTATATAACTTTAGGATGCCTTAGTCAACTTGATATGAAACTTTTTATATAACTTTAGGATGCCTTAGTGAGCTAAGGGGTACTCTGATGACCATGTTAAATTCTAGTCTTTGGAAATGATGTAAATATTCGAGCACACGAGATGGGAAGTAGATAGTAGATTTTGGAAAAATTGTTATTACTTGCCTCAAAGCTACAATTTTTTATCAAAGTTCTTAGATTCAAATGAACGACAGCCATGGGCTTCATTTATCTAAGAATGGAATGTGCCAAGGAGTAGATTAAAACAAATTTCAACGATATAAAGAAAAGGTAATATTTTAAGTCAATAGTTATACAAGTATATGATGTTTTTTTCTTTTTTCATTATTCATTTTAAAATTTGATCTGCTAAAGGATATCATCATATTCATTTGTTGTATGTAATAATGAACCGATATTCAAGATTATTGACAAAAGATGGGAGCTCCAACTCCATAGACCATTGCACGCTGCAACTTACTATTTAAACCCACAATACCATTATATTCCTAATTTTAAAGGTGATGCTGATGTTAAAATTGGAAGATAAAGATGCATAGAGCATTTGGTCCCTGATCTAAATGAAATGACCAAATCGATATGCAGGTTGAAAATTTAAGGATGTTAAATGATTGTTTATTGTTGAAACTACAAGGATAATAAGGGATAAAAAATGCTTCAGCAAAATCGTGGGATTTGTATGGAGATGAATATCCAAAATTGCAAAAGTTTACAATTCGTGTATTAAGTTTGACCTGTTCTTTTGGTTGTGAACATAGTCGAAGTGCATTTGAGATGGTATGGTACAATTCATTAATTTGTTTTTAACACCCTATTCTGAAGGCATTACAACCTGCCACATGTCCTCACTTGATATGGAGATGCTAAGACTATTATTCCACTAATCCACAAATTAGATATAATATCATCAATATCACACATATAGAGATACTTTTAAATATAATGTAATAACCAAAAACTTCATAACAATCTAGTTGGCATTTACCAAAAGCCAACTCAATTTAAACTAAAATATCTTAAGAAAATTCTTAAAAAACTTTAGATTTATAAAAACATATAAAACTTTATAAGATCTTAAATTTTGCTTATTTCTAAACCAAAACATCTAAACATTAGCAAGAAAGTCAAGTTCATTATCGTCATCCCCGTAGTCCACATAGACATTATATCCAACTAGATCAAATACTAGATGTACGTTCATCACCTGTTCCTGAAAAATAGAAAGGAATTAGCACAAAGGGCCAATATTCCATATCGTAAACGCATGAGCATGAATAAGCATAATACAGATTTCACATACAATCTAATCTAATATTATATACAAGAATCAACAGATTATTATCTTTGATTAGGTAGCAAACAACACAATTTAGAACTATTAGTCATTAATCCTAAACCCAGAGAAACTCATGACTCTGTAAATCAATTAGTATGGAAAATAGGTAATATATACATATATTGGTGTTGGGAACTCCCATACACCCTGGGTATCGTTTTCGCGCCACTCCTAGACTACCGAATCATCTTTATGAACGACTTCACTCGGGACAAGAACACACATAGATCAACAAGGCACTGTCTCAATAGCAATGGTCATCCCAATCTACTAGACCCAGCCATAGACACGTAATAAATCAAATTTAAAGCCAAATAACATTCAATCAGTTTACAATTTCTAATCCTACAAACACAAGCAACAAACAAGGTAAGATCGTACTTGAAATCACTTTAGGAACAGAAACCCTAACTTCCCCAACAATACCTAAATAATCAAATATTCAATCAAAACATATTCTCGCATGATAATCATAAATTCACCATCATATAACCCTAAACTGGAAAAAGACTACAAACTCTAAATTCATACACACCTTTCTCCTTTGAATTATCAAACCACCAAATCAATAAAAGAATAGAGTTTCTCCAAAAACTCCTCTAAAATTTATGACTTCCTTTAATAGAAAAAAAAAAAAAACAAGCAACTCAGAAAAGACCTCACTTTTTAGATCATTAAAGGAAAAGAAAAGATTCAACTTACCTATCTCTTAATACTTGTTCTTCCTTGATTGCAGAACACTAATCTCTAACACACTTAGGGTTTTTTCTCCAAAATTCCCTTCAAAATCAAAAGAGAACCTTAGTAATAGATCACTTCTTAGATTGTTAAAAATTTGATGATAACTAACTTACCTTAATCTTACTTCTTGATATTCCTTGATGTAAAGATCACTATTAGAGAGGATTTTGAACGAATTCTATATTTAAGAATGGTTTTGGTGTAGGAGAAAGCCTGGGTTATATAAGAGACAAGGAATAACTCTTTATCCTTAACAGTATCTCTTCATCTTTAATACCGTCTCTTCATCTTTAACAACGTCTCTTCATCTTTAATAATATCTCTTCATCTTTAATAACATATCTTCATCTTTAATCATATATCTGCCAAACCACAAAGCATTTAATTATACATTATGATAGACTATAAAACCTTTTTATTTTTAATTAAATTGCAAAAATCTGCTATTCGTCTATTAAGTTTGACCTATTGTTCTTTTAGCTGTAAGGATAATTGAAATGCATTTGAGATGGTATGGTACAATTCATTAATTTGTTTATTGTTATATATGTTATGCTAATGATGTTATCAATCTTCAAATAACCTTTTTTTTATATCTTCAGGTCCATACAAAAAGGAGAAATAAGTTGCACCAAAAGAAAATGAATGATTTAGTATTTGTCATGCATAACCTAAAATTGATTGATAAGCAAAAGAGAAATATTGATAGTACTACTAACTTCACGTTGAAGTTCTCTCATCAGACTTGATGAACAAGATATTAATTCATCAAATATGAGTTTGTTGAATATCCTTTCATAGGTAACCAAATTGATGAAGATGGTGCTATAGAGGAAATTAGAGCGTTTGTGTATTTTGAGAGTCAAAGAAGCAAAGATCAAAATAATTTAGAGATTCGTGATGTTGATGCGATTGAAGTAGGAACGAGAGCAAGAACTTCAAAAGATTTAGAATTAAAAGACATGGGTATCATTGATATTAGCATTGATAATGATGTTGATGTTGATGGTGATGGTGATGGTGATGGTGATGGTGATGGAAGAGATGATACTGATTCTAATGATAATAACGAAATTGGTGATTTGTTCTAGTTTATCATTTTGTTATTATATTTTGTGTTGTAATGCACCTTTTATTAGCGCTATACAATTATTTATAATGCAGTTTTATGCAGTATCATAAAGATTGTGCTTGATTATCAATACTATGATCTAACTATTGAGTATTGACTCTATGAGTGTTATTATGACATATGGATATGATCAATATGTATGTTGATTTTTTATGTTTTTATTATCTATTTTAAGTTTTCCAAAGATTAACATAAGCAATTCTCTAGATTTTAAAGCTATTTTACATAGATTGTAGAAACTTATATTTCCATATTCCAATTTCACTAATCCCTTAGCAATTCTACATAGAATCACGAGTTTGACTACCAAGATATGCATTCCTCAAACTTATCAGAACATACTTCAATACCTCCAAAGCTTTAATCTTGATTGAAACTTGTACAGTCCCATCCATGGACCATAAAATTAATTATATGACCGCTATAATGAATATAATAATTGGTATATTAACTATTTTAATTGTGCATTGGATATAAATCTGAACCGTTACATAGTCGACAAGACTGATCCAATTAAAATTAATAATCGATGGGATTGTGGAATTTTCCATTCTTGATATGTTCTTATTAAACTAAGAAATTAAATTAATTCTTAATGTTATCAATTTATCAAAATTTAGGAAGGTTGTTTATATTATTGAAATGTTTATGAGGTATATCCATACCTAAATCAAAGTTTAGAAGGGTTGTCCTCAATGAAAAATTATATAATTAATAGTTAAGTACTTGATTTAATTTTTTTAAAAATCTAATCAAAAATAAAAACATAAACACTTTCATAAGAAAATTAATGCACAATCGCATCATATAATAAATTATTCTCTTTAAAAGGAACGAATTGATTTAAAAAATCCAAGGGTTATGCCAAAACTCTCCTTCTACTTTAAAAATAGTAACAGATATATTAATATATTTAACTAGTAGGAATATGTTCAAATGCAATCCCAATGCTTTAAAATAATCATATAACAAAATATTAAAATATTTAATTTCACATTATGTTAGTTTAGAACGTGGTCTTTCTTAAATAATTTAGATAGATCGTCAACTAGAGGGGGCTCAAAACAGTATTTGCGTAAGATTCACGTTGCACCTCCTAGCTCGACTTTAATAATCTTAATAAGCATCATTGGGATGCTTCCGTTTTTCTATAAATAACCGGCGTCTCATCTTGCAGGAGGCATCACCACCAACAACACACACTTCATCAGTATAGTGAGTTAGTGATAGTTGTGAGGAAAAATGTCTGCCATGTTTGTTTCAGCTCCAAGTTCAACAGAAGGCGGTGCCGCCGGCCTTGTGGAAGCGGTTGAGCGTCCATTGGCGGATTTTCCTCCAAGCATTTGGGGGGATTATTTTCTCTCCCATGTTTCGAAAGATTCCATGGTAGAACAACCAAATAAAATTTCATATGTTAATAACATATATCCATGATGCATGTGTCTTATAAACTATGGAACTGACTGAATAATAAAATTTCAGTTTTATTGAATGTATGAAAATAAATAAATATATAAATGAAAACCTACTTTTATAAATTACCCACTTTCTCTTGATTTTAGTTTTAAAAATGGTATATGATATTGAATTGTATTAGGTTATATTATATAGCTTCTAAGTTCAATCATTTCTATTTTTTCTAATTTTGGATGTAGAATGTCCATGACTTCGAATTTCAAGAAAAAAGAAACGAACTTAAGGAGCAAGTGAGAAAGATGATAGTTATGGATGCAAATGAACCCTTCAAGATATTGGATCTAATCAATCAAGTGCAACGTCTAGGCATTAGTTATATATTTGAAAAGGAGATTGGTGAAGCATTGGAACAAATTCACAAAATCTACTTTGAATGTGTTGATGCAAAAGTTGAAGGTGATCTATCCACCGTTTCTCTCCTTTTCAGACTATTACGACAAGAAGGCTACAAGATTCCTTGCGGTATGCTTCAGCTTCTAATTTCATACAAGTGAAGTGTGCATTTAGAAATATGAGAAACGCTCAGTCCATTTGAAATATGCCATATCATTTTAGGATTATTTCATTAAGAATCGCCTTTAATTTTTGTTTTCTGAATGAGATAGTCATTGTCATTTTGCTATAGTTATTAGCTAATGTCTTCGTAAATTAATGATTATCTCTCAAATTGAACATACACCCTTATGGTACTTATTGATCACATGAAGACAAACTTACCTAATATAAATCATAGTATGGTGAGTATGGATCATATAATAAAATGTTTTAATGGTACTAGCAATTTAATCGTGTAAATTAATTAACTTATAAATTATTTATTAAAGATAAGACATCTTTACCATTAGGGGTACTCAGGGGTCGAACCTTAAACCATTTCAAATGCGGTTTGGTTCGGTTCGGTTTGAATTGCTTTTAAAAGTATTTAATTTTAATAAATAATATTAATGGTCATTTGAGTTCTCAAAAAAAATTATGCAAGAATTAAAGTTACTTGTCATTATATTAAGTTGTATATTTAATAATTTCATATGTGCATATTCTCCCTTTTAAAAAATATTTTTTAATGCAAATTTAAAGTAACATATATTTTAATATATCTATAACACTAGCTAAAGAAAATCATTCGTTTACATTAATTACATATTTATTTA
Source organism: Combretum micranthum (assembly GCA_024138025.1). Taxonomy (NCBI): domain Eukaryota; kingdom Viridiplantae; phylum Streptophyta; class Magnoliopsida; order Myrtales; family Combretaceae; genus Combretum; species Combretum micranthum. The sequence continues at coordinate 28,762 of JAMXBD010004135.1, forward strand.
TAATATTCTTTTCTTATAACATATTTAAATTTATGTTATACCAATTAAATGATTGGGCATGTTTTAAACTCAATTATACCACTTTATTTTAATTTGATGCATGTCTACTAGTTTCAGGAAGAATTTAAAATTAATAAAATAGGAAAACATATTGGAAAACTTTTGAGACATGTAAAAGATTGCTTGTTTAATGTTATTAATATATAATACACTTCATAGTGTATTATGTAAAATATATAATACGAAAATTATATATATATACAACATTTATATTTATAAATAGCATTAATATGATTAAAAATATAATTTACATTTCATAAATTGGAATAGAATGACAATTTCTCCTAATAAATCTACAAATTAAAATCTTACTCAGTTTCCTTTCAAAAATGCATCTAAACAAAAGAATGTCATTAAAATTTACAATTTTGATTCTATTTCGAGTTTATTCTAACAGACCATATGCATATGTAATATTAGAGTGAAATTTTACATGTCACTCTAATATTTAATGTTTAAGAATTATAAATAAATAAGATGACTCTTATTTTTTTTCACTTTTTTTATGTGAAGCGATTCGGTTTGGGTTCAAATGGTCTGGCTCGGTTCAATCCCTCGAATCGAATTATAACTATTCAAACTCTTCCTAAACCGAATCGCAAACTGAATTAAAATAAAAAAAAAAAATCGTATTTTACGATTTGATTTAATTGGGTTCAATCAACAGCTCTACTTTCCACTATATATCATGATAATATTGCTTTTTTTCCCTATCATTCATTGAAACACGTGATGTATTGATAATATTGAATCTTTTTCCTATATGACACTTTAACTCAAATCATTAAACCTATTTAGCTCTAATATCAAACGTTATAAGGAGAACATCACAGGTTAAAACTATTCTAATAGATGAAAGTTCAATTGCCTAGCCTGGTAGAACCTAGATACATTTATTGTGTGTCCTACGCCTTAAATGTGAAGACAGGCATAGACCCTGTCACATGGACAGGCTAAGGAGGGACCAACACCCATTCGACCCTAGTGCGGCTAGATCCAGGATCCTAATTTTGGGTATTATTATTCTTTTTTTTTTCCCACGTAAAATAATGTCATGAATAATTTTAAATTTATTAAAATATATAATTAAATATTTTAATTTTAAAATTAATCAATTTAATAAATAAACTTTGAAATTGATCAGTTTTAATATTTGAAAAGATTTTTCGTATTCACTAATAATACCTCCACTAAATTTCTTTAAATAATAAATTGATTTCATGGTTTTCTACATATTAAATTGATTGATTTCAAAGTTTAGATATTAATACATATTTTATCAAAGTTTAGATAGTATTCATGATATTATCGTCCCGATGTGAATGAAAACAAATACCACCAAACACAATAATAATAATATTGATAATAATAATAATTTTCTTTACTTCAATCTCTACTTCGGCATTAAATGAAAAGTGGAGCTCCATGTACCCATTAAACTGAAGGTTATGAAAAGATGAGGTTTTTGGTGTCATTATTATATTGCGGCTTGGATGACTTGACAAGTCAGGTTTAAGCTAACGTCTACATCCGGTCGAGTTTGTGAGGAGGTACGCGTTGTACTTTCGTAGTTTTCCACTGGAGGCAAACCCTAGGATCGTTGTGGGTCTTGACCCATGCCCTATGAGTCAAACCTAACCCATGCCATTGTCCAGGAGCATGCGACCTTGAAGGTTTTGAAGAGTCCAACTCAGAAAATAATTAAACCTATGTGAGATTTAAAAATGATCCTGTCAGGTAACTTAAATTTCTCTCAATCTTTGTAGAACCAAAACCGATGCAGAATTAGTCCAAAAGATTCGAAATACTTTTACGACTTAAAAATGATCCTATCAATTTACTTAAATTTATCTCATCTTTATTAAATTTACTATTAACGATATTTAGCACGTGTGAGGGTTGATATTAAAATAAAAAAATTACCATTATTTGGAGAATCTATAAATCAGTTCACTACATGGCATATAAACAATTAGTCCATCATAAATTTGCACCACCAACCACTATGTGTAGGAAAGGAGATAATCTTATCACGTATTCATATGTACTTTACTTGACTAGATAATCTTCAAGTAATTATTAAGGTCATTGGATACCATTCAAAATTTAAATTTCTCAAAATATATGCTTTTTTGCAAAATAAAGTATATGTATGAGGTCATTATACTTTATACATAACAAGAACTTTTACTCTAATACATATAGGGTACAAATTTTGAGGTATTCAAAATTCACCTATAAAAAATTATTGATTATTATTTTTAAATAAAATAAATAATAATCCATATTTTAAGCCAATAAATATTACAATAAAATAAAAAGTCAAAGCACAAGGTAAAAAACCTATATAGTCTCTCTTTTTGTTTTTCTTTTCATTCATCCTCCCCTATTTTATTAGTTATGGTTCATTTCTTCTTCTTATTCTTCCCCATGTGATAGGTAGCTTGTACCTATAAATTTCAAAAGATTTAGGCTTCTGGCAGTCCCAATATTCTATAACGATAGATTTCAAATAAAAAAAATTGGAAATTTGTTATGTTATAACATTGAGTATAAATGAAATTTTATACCCTACCCATTTTTGTTTTGGTCATCCCACTAGCAAGTTGGCATATTGTAATCGTCCAAATGATAATAACTAACTTATTGAGTCTACGATATTGTGCAGATCTATTTAGCATGTTCATAGATGAACAAGGCAATTTTAGTGAATCTCATGAGACAGACAGCAAGGACTACTATGCTTGTATGAAGCTAGCCAAATGAGGATACAAGGAGAAGATATTCTTGAAGAGGCACTTGAATTTTCTATTGCTCACTTGCAATCGGCCTTAGAAACCCAATTAATGAGGCCCTTCCCTTAAAGCCCAAGTGATACACGCAATGAAACAACCAATACACAAGGATTACCTAGGTTGGAGTCTAGATGCTATTTTCTAATCTACCAACAAGACCCTTCCCATGATGGTGCCCTATTGACCTTGGCCAAATAGATTTAACCTAGTGCAAAAACAACACAGAGAAGAACTTCATGAAATTTCAAGGTACACTTTGCTATTCACAAAATAACCTAAAACTATTTATCAATTATAGATAGATTTCTTGAACTCCAAAACATATCTTTATTAATCCGTCATAAATTTTGAAATATTTACACATATGTATGAAAGGTTGCTATTACCTAAACATTGTAAATATTAATACCCTTTCAACAATGATTTTGGATTTTTAGCAAAACTACAAGGATTTGTACATATTTTCAAATGGTGATAGAGTAAGAATTCCATAGTCTATGGAATATATATATATATATATACACACTAAATAATGGCTTTATACTGCAATCATCCCCAATTTTAATTTGAAATGCTATAATTTGACAATTTTAATTCTAATCTATGGTTAGGTGGTGGAAGGAAACTAGACTTCAAGACAAAATTGCCATTTGCAAGAGATCGAGTTGTGGAATGCTTTTTTGGGTATCAAGTGTTTACTTTGAGCCTAAATATGGGTTGCAAGGAAAATATTTGCTAAAGTACTTGCATTAACCTCAATTGGATGATGTTTATGATGCTTATGGAACAATAGATGAATTGAAACTATTCACCGATGCAATTGAAAGGTCTCTTTGCACCATAAATTAACTATTTTGGCATATTTGTTATATTGCTTCAATGTTGTTTACTTCTAATGTGATTATATTTCTATGATTATTAGATGGGAGATAAGTTCTCTGGATAAATTGCCAAACTATATGCAAATACTGTACAGAGCTCTTCTTGATACTTACGATCGTGTTGGTAATATCCTATTTGAGCAAGAAGATCAAGATACTTATACTATGCAAAAGAGGCTGTAAGTTTAACTTTTTTATGTTTTTTATGTGTCCATTCGATTCATTATTTAATAATTCAAATCTTGTTAAATTACCTTCTATAACCATTTTAACAATGAAATAATGGATTGGCAGTGTCCATAATTTTTACATGGTGAAGTTGCAATTCTCATTTGTATGAAATCTAAAAGTAATTGTAACTAACCCATTTTATTCTAATATTTGTAGATGAAGAATTTGGTTCGAAACTATTTGGACGAGTCACACTGGCTTCATCAACAAAAAATACCATCATTGAGGAGTACCTGTCAATTTCATTGATTACTGTTGCCTACCTATGTTATGGTAACCACAGCCTTTATAGGATGGGAAGTATTGTGACTGAAGATTTAGAGTGTCATTGAAAAACCTAAGATAGTGAAAGCCTCAGCTGCAATTTGTCGACTTACTGCTGATATAGTTAACTCACAAGGTAAATTTAATTATTATGTCTTAAAATTATAGTACAAGTAAAGCTACTTGATGTCTTAAGTAGACATTTTTTATTTTTTTGGCCAAGTCTTAGGTAGACTTTGAATGGACCTTTTTAGAAACATTTTCCATTTAGTTTGCAACACATAGGATTTTCTTTTAAAAAAAAACTAGTTCAGTTTCTTAAATGGTATTAGATGTCAAAAGTTGAATAAAAAGTTTTTCTAAAATTAGGATCTGTTTGGTTAGTTAGTTTTTTGTTGGTTTGGTATTATTTGAATCAAATTACTTATTAAAAAATAGATACAGGTAAAAAACAGAATATTTACTCGTAAACAAATTAAATATACCATATGCAAAAATTAGACACAAATAAGATACGGATATAAATTATATATAAATACAAATACAGATGAAAATTAGATAATTCAAACAGACCCTAAATACTCTATAACCTACCTATCACCTCTTAAATGATATCATGCTTGCTTTCTTCCTATAAATTCTAAACTTTTAGCTATAATAATGTAAAGCCTCAAAAAGGGACAATATTTTTTATTATTTTCTATTTAGTTAAGCTAGTATTTCAACCCATATTACAAGTTGGTTACATGCAACACAAGTGTATTCTTTAATTTTTTGCAATTTACTGTTTTGATTTTAATTTGTACCATTCAATTTCTTTACTTAAACATCACATATGCTATAGACTTAAGCTCAAGAAATATAGGGAGTTAAGTAGAAATACCAATTACTATTTTAAAGCTAAATTATCTTAGTATATTTTAAATTGATATGTTGAGATATGGTTGCTACTACTATTTCACTATTGCAGTTCGAACGAAAAAGAGGCTATGTAACATCATCGATTGAATGCTACTGAAGCAATATAACGTGGATGAAGAACAAGCAGAAGAAGAAATCGTAAACTAGTAGCTCATTCTTGGAAGGACATCAACGAAGAAATCCTTCGTCCATCATGCCGCTTTCCGATGTCTATCGTATTGCGAGTTCTCAACCTAGCTCGAGTAGCTGATTTCATGTATAAGGATGAGGATCACTATACTAATCCCCACATAATGTTAAAAGAAGTTATAATCTCTTTATACGTTGATCCTGTTTTAATATGAAATTAATTACATAGTTTACTTTGTAAGATGTACCTTTATATTGAATAAAACCGCAAGAGAGCTGGGTTTTATAAATAAAATTTTTATCTTTAAACATAAATTTATGTCATAAAAATTATCGTCACTAATTGTTTTTATAAAAATATAACTTTTTTATTAATTTTTCATCACAAAATTTCCATTTCTAAAAGTTAATTTTTTGGTAGTGAAATTGGCGTACCAATTGTATGAGTAGTTTGTATCTCCCTTTCTCATTTTGATGTGGAGAAAATTACATACTAGCATTTAGGCCTTGAAAGATATCTTCTAAGTGGAAAATATATCATATGTACTTGAGATGTTTAATGTGCTTATTTAGAAGACCAAAGCTAAAATTTGTTTGTATGCAAAACACAACATAATAAACATGCAGGAATGCTAGAAGGAAAGGACAACCGAACGCGTTTTAATTATACTTCTACTAGTTTTATCGTATTAAAATGCTTAAGTTGCATGTGGGTGTGGCTTCGAGACGGATCTATTTGAATTATCTTGTTTTTATTTATATCTTATCTGAATTTGATTTACATCTCTATTTTATATAAATTTGATTTATTTATATGTAAAAATATTTATTTTTCATCTATATTTATTCTTTAACAAACATTTATTCAAAAATAATATAAATGTGATAAGAAAAACCAGGAAAAAAAAAGATAAAACAAATTAAACAGACCCATGAATGTACTTCCGACATCGAGCATGTGGAAATTAGGAAATGTACAATGGTAAGTAGACATCATCACGGGTCGGTTCCGAACAGGGAACCGACCTGACCCATCACCGGCGGTTCCTGAACCGAGAACCGGCCCGGCAATGGTGGGTCTAAACCAGTAAAGGACCCGTCAGTTCTGACGGGTACTTACGGTTCCATCCCTAAAAACCGCATGTCCCGGCGGTTTTGAAACCGTCGATTCAAGAACCGGTAGAACCGGCGGTTCTGCACCATAAAAATTATAAAAAAAAGTAAGAAAAAAAGAAAATAAAATTATAAAAATTTGTAATTATAAAATAAATATTTAAAACTATTTTTGTATAAATAATAAAAAATTTATTTCCTATTCACAATATTGAATGTATTATTATTAACAACACAAGTAATAAATACATTTGAAATCATATATTGTTAAATTTATGTAGACTTCTAATCAAAGTAGACTTTCTTTCTTAACAATGTGTGATTCGTTTTTTGTTATTGAGAATTATTTATATCTTTGAATATTTTATAGTGTCACATTGCTAATATAACAACTAAAAAAGTGCAAGTAATTATATATAAATAAATACATAATTATAGAATTTCTTTTAACTAATACTATGAACAATTATTGTTAGGTTCAATGTTATTTCAAGTTAAAAATTTATTTTGCATTTTTTCTTAGTTAAATTAAGTAAATTATTTAATTGATTTTTTATTTTTTTCATGGTTCCCGGTTCCTCTATAATGTAAACCGAACCGTGAGAACCAGCGGTTCTAAGAACTGGGAACCGGACCAACTCCCACGTGTCCAGTTCCGGTTCCACACTTTTGAAACTGTGAACCGGTGGTTTGGGTTCGGTTTCAGACCCGAACCGGACCGTGACGATGTCTAATGGGAAGTATGCATTTCATTTGCATAGCAAACCGACACACCATGTTTTTCCCCGTCGGCAACAAAAAGATTCTGCATATAATAAATTTGTTATAATCCCCCGTTCTACGTGAATTTTATATAAAATACACCTTAATAATAATATTTATATAAATTAATGCAATTAATAATTTAAACAATCAATACTTTAAAAATTAGATGAATATTGTTGCGTTAAGAAACCTATATAAGGATGTATATTACATATTATAATTTCTATGACTATTTATGATTATATAAAACAAATAGTATTTAATGAAATTATAATATTTTGCGTTATGAAAATACAACTTCATATGCTAAAGGTTGCATTACTGTGCCTAGTTATGCATAATTGGCAACTTTTCGACAAATATTATTTTTTATATAAAAAGTATACTTTTCTATTAATGAAAAGGTATAAAATGACAAAAGTAGTAAGGCACATTCTAAATGAAAATATGTGAATAATAGAAGCTTTTGGCGGAAAAAAAAAAAAAAAAGATGAAAAAGTCTAAAAAGAAATTGAAAAAATGTGGAGTTGTGTTGGGTATAAGCTTATGAGTTACTAAAAGTTAGTATTGATGTAGTGGTATGAAAATGTAACATTAAAAATATAATGAAAAATCTTATTGGCTTTTAAGAAAATATATAAGAATATATAAGGAAAATATAAGCTGAAGGTTCCAAATATATAGATTATAATAGAAAAGATAGAGGTAAGATGTAGTCTAAAAAGTACATAATAATTATAAAATTTGTTCACTTCAACGTAACAAATAAGCAGGGAATTGAATTCCAATTCCAATTCGATTGGAATGTATTAGGATTATATGATTATTATGATGATATTCAATTGGTATAGAAAATAAAATAAGTAATTATTAGAATAAATAGTAAAACATCTATGATATCCCTTACCTTTATTATAAAGAGATGAAAAATATATAGGTGATATTTTCAAGACAATGTATTTACAACAAATTGGAAAATAAACAATTAATAACAATTTATAGGTGTGGAGACATAAATTTGTATGTACTATTTTAAAGTGAACACCGTAATATCAATTTACGTAAAACGAGAAAGGAATGAATAACAATTCATATTAAGTAATCGAGCGAATAGTGGCAAACAACCTAGTCTCTCTCTCTCATATTTAAACAACATGGAAACATAAAATCTTTCATAAAATAAATTATGGAATTATCACCTCATAAATAAATTATTGTCTTTATAAAATCTTTCATAAAATAAATTATGGAATTATCACCTACTATAATAAATTACTATCTTTTAGAAGGAATGGATTAATTTAACAAATTGAAATTACCCCAAAACTCCTATGTTGTGTTTGGTATGCTAGAATAGAATAGCGATTCTAAGTTACATTCCATTTCTTATGTTTGGATGCATTTTTAGAAGCTAGAATCACAATTCCCTAGAATCGACGATTCTAGCTTTAAGGGGAATTCGATTCCGTCTTCACAAAGAGGGATTTCGATTCCATTCCAACTTCATTAATTGTGCAAAGTGTAATTACCCTTTATTTTATCACATATTTGTATTTACATTTATTACTAGGGATAATTTTGACAATATACTTTATAGTCATTCCATTTCATTCCATTCCATGTAACCATCCAAAATATAGGAATGGATTTATCATTGCATAACTCATTCTATTCCAATCCATTCCATTCTAAACGATTTTTACATACCAAATATGACACTAATATACTTGAATATATTAAACAAGGGTAATGTAGAAAATGGTATCTAAAATTTGCAAAAGGTTCAATTAAGTATATGAAGTTTGACTTTGAATAATTTGGTATCTAAAGCAAGTTTCTGCATACAGTTTTCCGCATACAGTTTTCCACATACAGTTTTCCTACCTGAAGTGAAAACTTAAAGTAGGAAAAATGTATGTGAAAACTTGCTTCGTATACCAAATTATTTAAAATTAAACTTCAAATACGTGATTGAACTTTTTGCACAAAGTTCAAGTATCAAATTATTCAAAATCAAACTTCAAGTATTTTATTGGACTTTTCGCAAAAGTTTAAGTACCATATTTTACATTAACCCCATCAAATATATCAAACTATTAGTAATGTATTCCCATGCTCTAAGAATTCCTAATATTTTAAATTAATCATATAACAAAAGATTAAAAGCATTCAATTTCATATTAGGGTTAATATCACGAATTGTACCTGAACTTTTACAAAATAAGCAAATAGGTATCTAAACTTTTATATTGATCAATTTAATACCTAAATTTTGAAATTAATTAATTTGGTACTTGAAAAAAAAACTTTTCATGTATATAAATGGTACGTCAATCAAGTTCTTTCATGTACTAAATTCATCAATTTCAAATTTTTCAGATACTAAAATGACCAATTTTAAAATTCAAGTACTTAATTGTATATTTTATTAAACTTTACATAGCATTTTTTATATTAGCCCTTTCCTATTATTATATGAGAAAATATTCTTTAAAAATCTTATATCATAAAATTGCAAGAGAAGTTTTAAATTTAAATTACAATTATTAGCCAAAAAAGTAGTAGGGAAGAGACCGCTTTTTGGTATCTAAATTTTGACAAAGTAGATAATTAGATATGTGAACTTTTAAAGAGTCCAATTCTATATATAATTAAACTTTTCATGTTCATTTTCACTATCCCACTATTTTATTATTTCTTGAAATAATTGACATGTGCCAAGTAGCGATTGAGTGTGGTAGTGTTTAGAGGCACAAAAAGTTCAATTAGGTATAAAATTAGACTTTTTAAAAGTTAAGGTACATATAATTATCCATTTCGTCAAAATTCAAATACCAAAGAAAGCCTTTTCCATAATAGTAGTATATTATGATCACACATTACAACAACTTCATGATTGATTTATTATTTACCAAATAATATAGATGGATTATCATACGCGGAGCATCTATTTATAGTGTTTGTGGAAGATTCACAGGTTGCTCTCTATCGCTAGTAGTAATCAATAGTCTAATCATTGAGATGGAATAGTGGCTACGTTGATTGCTTAGTCACATATAATTGCTGATAAAAATTTTTTATGTTGACAGTTTTATAAATACTATGTAACATTTTCATTTAATACTTGCTTGCCACTCACATAAATAACTAACGTATTGCACTCCTTTTTCATCAAGATGCTACTGTTATTCTATAAATAATCAATGGACCTCATCTTGCAGAAGGCATCACCACAATTGGGATAAAGATTGGCTTTGTGCATATACTTTTAGTTTTTTACAATTTAGTGTCTTATCTATATATTTTAGTAAATTAGTGGTTATACTTTTAAAGTATGTGCTATTCAATATTTCTGTTAAATAATATTCAATGAACATTTATTTAGATAACAAGATAATAGCAAACAATTGGCCAAAAATTGCTCAAATATAAAGATGCGATCCTAAACTGTTAAAAATTAAAAATACATGGACTTGATCTACCATTAACTTGTCATCAAAATAAATTTTCATCAAATATAAATTAGTAGAGATACTAAATTATACATACTTTCAAAGTACAAGTATTCATTCATTAAAATTTAAAAATAAGATACTAAATTGTGAAAAATTGGAAGTCCAAACACTCGACATGCTTTTGTCCCATGACAATCACACATACTTCATCAATATAGTGAGAAAAAAGAAAAAGAAAAAGAAACGAATTTTTGGAGGAAGTGAGGAAGATGATAGTTGTTAATGGAGATAAACCCTTCAAGGCATTTGATCTAGTCAATCTAGAGCAACATCTAGGCGTTAATAATATATTTGAAAAGGGGATTGGTGAATCATTGAACAAAGTTCACAATATCTACTTTGAATGTGTTGATGGAAACATTGAAAGTGATTTATCCACCGTTGCTTCCCTTATAGATTGTTACAACAACAAGGCTACAGGATTTCGTGTGGTATATTTTAACTCTTAATGGCGTCCTGTCTTTCATGTTTGTCCTTCATGCACGTGAAGTGTGCATTTAAATATATGATAAACACTTGGTGCACATTTTAAATGTAACATTTACTATTATGATTATTTTATTTGATAACAACCTTATAGGATGATTTTTTTATCATTATAACAAAAAGAGACGATTCAAATCTGGTTCCTCTCATTTAAGAAATTAAGAAAAATGCAATTAGATTATAAGATCATTACTCCTTCTACCAGGTTAATTCTCTCACAAATTGTTTATTAAGAATATTTTTTTATGCAGAGGATCTACATAGAGCATACAACTTAATTAATTGTTTAGATAAACTTATCATTAACTATGACCTACCAAATGACATAATGGGATGCCACAAAGTAGAATCATTTTGGCAAATAAAAGCTTAACTTAAAAATATTAGAAAAGTACATATAAAAAAATTTATTACTAAAACATGTATATTAAAGGCTTACAAAGCTATCTTGTTGTTAGTATAGCCAACCGAGTAAATAAGATCAATTTTTCCATACGGAGCTACTTACATATGTATGTCATAAAAATTGTAGTATGAACATACACAGGTTGCGTGGCCCACTGAATCCTAGGTCTAGTCACCAAACCCTAGGCCTTAAATTTGAAGCCCTCGCATCGACTTGTCCAATGGATGGGCCAAGGCGAATCCGAGACCTATTCGACCCCAGCTACCCCACCAACCACTAGCATGCTAGCATTTTCCAATCGACCAAATGATAGTAACTAATTTTTTGGGTCTGCATAATGTTGTGAAGATATTTTTGACAAGTTTAAAGATGAAAATGGGAGCTTTAATGAATATCATGTAAGAGACATACGAGGATTACTAAATTTGTATGAAGTTGATGTGGATACATGCCTTTAAAAATTAATAAATGAGCTAAAGTTATCAAACTCACGATTCTATATTGGATTGTTACGGGTATATAAAATTGGAATGTAGAATTAAAATGCAGAAACTTAAGTTTCTACAACTTATACAAAATAGCTTTAAAAAAACTATAGATATATTTATAGAAGTTGTAAAAATTTTGATCTACATACTGTATGTAAAAATTTTGATCTACATACGAGAATTGCTGAATTTGTATGAAGTTGATGAGGATACATGGAGATGCTATTCTTGTAGAGGCACTTTTCTCTTAAAGTTGGTGACTTGCAATAGGCTGTTGAAAATTAATCAATAAGCCTAAGATTATCAAACCGTGATTTTTACGTCCAATCACAAGGGATTTGTAAAATTAGAATGTAAAATTAAAACGGATAAATATAAATTTCTATAACTGATATAAAATAGTTTTGAAAAACTATAAATATGCTTATGGAAGTTATAAAAATTTTGAAATACATAATAGATGTAAAAAGAATAAATAAATTAAGTTCTTTTTTTCATAATAACCATTAATCCACAATATAACATACATAAAAAAAAAAGAGAAAAAAATGAGAGGCTAGAGTCAAAATTAAATGCTTTTTCTATTATTCATTTGAAAGAAGTTACAAATTGAAGGAGAATCTCACTTTTCAATTTATCTTAAATTTTAATTAATAAAAGAAACAGATAAATTTTGTCGTAAAATTTATAGCTGTAACTCGATTTAAACGAATTCTATAAATGTAAGTTGGGGGGAGGAAGAAGAGAGAGATAAAGAGAGTGTGTGAAAACAAAATTGAAATGTGATAAAAAAAAAATATGAATCATCCTAATGATTTATAAAAATACGGCTGTATTTTTTATATTTTGACATCTTGGACTCATATTGATAAATCGGTAAACTCGATTAAAAGTGTAAAATTCTACCGACTTTATATAGAGGTTTATTAGTTGAAATCGTAAGATTAAAATAATAATTTTATGACACGAGTTAACTTGAAAAACCCTCCTAAATTGTAAATTCATAGAATTGTGTAGGTTTTTTTTTTTTTTTTTTTTTTTTGCCGCCACCATTAGTAGAATTATATAGGTTAAATTGTAATTTTGACAACTATAAATGAGCCCTTTCCTTAAAGCACAAGTCACTATATGAAAATTGACCTATAGAGATATGAATTCAATGATGGGAAATTGATATGTTAACTTCTTTCTCAGATAAAATCAGTGATAATAATTTTTGCAATTGATATTACTTTCAAAGAAAGAAAATTTTTCTTATAATGAGTAAAACATGGATTGAAACAATCAATACATAAGGATTGCCCAGGTTAGAGTCTAGACACTTTTTCCAGATTTACCAACAAGATCCTTAGCATCATGAATCCCCAATTAATGAAACATAAAAACTTTCTCTATGTCTATGAAAGTTTTTATGTTTCATTAACTGGGAAAAAGGACATAAAACCGATACTACTTCTGAGCATTTATCCATCGAAGGCCCATGTGAGCAGCAGACCCAACCGTCAATGTTGGAATGGTATCCCCATGAGCAAAACAAAGATCAAGCACGGGACACACACTTTGTGGAAGCATATAAAAGAGATGAAGATAAAGGAGCATCTTATAAAGATATCCTAAGACAGGCCACTATTCCTAATGCTTATGAAGATAACTTCTTCTATGTTGAAAATGTGGAGATGGAAGGTTTACAAAATCAACAAGAGTGTAACAGTGAGATAGAAGGTATAAAAGAGGATTTGCAATACAATGACCCACTGGTGCGATCTGTTATGTTTTCAAAAGAGGAAAAGTTAAAGTTATACAGAAATTGGAGCAAAGCCATTATTGCTAAAATCTATGGTGAATCATTGGGCTACAAGTATTTATACAGCAAGTTAAGGAATTTATGGAAGTTTGCTCAAGACTTTTCTATGGTGGGCAATGGCAATGGCTTCTATACTATCAAATTCTCAAATGAAGACCAACTCAGGCAAGTCATTAGAGAGGGTCCGTAATTCATTAATGGGAGATTTCCCATAATCAGAAAATGGGAGCCAAACTTCAAAGCTTCAATAACCCAATTTGATTCTGTCGCATTATGGATTAGAATTATGGAACTTCCTTTAGAATATTATGATCTAGATGAATTGATCAAAATTAGATCATTAATAGGTCCAGTTCTAAGAATAGATACTTTTACATATACTACTGAAAGAACCAGATTTACTAGAATGTGCATTCAAGTGAATTTTGAATGTGCCATTGGCTCACACAATTTGAATCGAAGGAGTTGATTATCCGATTCAGTATGAAGGGATCACCAAGTTATGTTTTTCCTGTGGATGTATTGGACACACCATCAACCAATGTTCAATTAGACCATTAACAGTCAGCAAGATAGAAAGGAAAGTGAGGAACTGATGAATGGTAGATATGAAGAAGAAGAATCAGGCAATGTAAGTCAAAACAATACATAGGATGATGTCTTTAATAACAAAGAGCACAGCAATAATGAGAATGTAAGATCAAAATCCAGGTGATCATGAGGATGGTCCCTGGGCCATTGTGGAAAGGAGACGATCTAGAAACAACTCCAATAGAAGGTAAGGCGAGGAGTCTAGTTAATGAACTAACCAACACATTTACTCAAGAATCGGATCCCAATCATGAAAAGATCCAAAATTCACTAGAGCACCCACAGATGAGAAGGAAAAGATCTACAGATAAGAATAGAGCTCTTGCATTGAAATGTGATAATAAACAGGATATGTATGATTAAGACGCATTGAACACAGAGAAACAAATCCGAACCAAGGAGGAGGCTTATGGAGGATCGATGATGCTAAAAGATGAGTTTAATATGGTAGAAACCTATCAATCGCCAATAGTGCAAGCCAGGTGTTGAGATGAAAATTACTCTAATTTTATGGGATTTAATTTGGATTAATTGTTATTAATTTTGTAGAAATAATATGGAATCGGTACTTAATCATGACTTATATGAATATCAGGTCTTTGAATCCAAAAGAAGCAAATAGTACAAAATTGGAGTAAAATAAATACAAAGAACAAAAATCAGAAAGAAAGGCCGGCCATTCATGGATTTAAGCCGCCGACCTTTATTGGATTTCATCAGCGTATAACGCCGGCAGCATATATATCTAAGCCGCCGGCCATTTCATCTCTGGATGTTGCACAATACATGAAGGCCGCCAGCTTATCTATCAACGCCGTCGGCCATTACTACACTGGATTCATGAATGAGAACATACGCCGGCTTAGAGAAGAAATGCCGCCGGCCTTTATGGGAGAATGCCGGCCTATCATGTAACTGCAAGGGACAATGAAGAGGCAAATGAAGATAAGCCGGCCATGGCAAATTTAGGCCGCCAGCGTAGATGTGTAACTGCTAGATGTGTAACTGCCAGATGTGTAACTGCCAGATGTATAACTGCCAGTTTACATTAAATGATGACCTTTCAATTACTCACTTTTGTATATAAATATCCTATAGGGTTTCTTTGATTATTCATTCGAAAATTCAGATATCCTTGTTAAGAAAAACCCTAGAGAGAAAATTTGAAGTTATGAGTGGCTAACATCTATCTAATCAAGGGGGATTGCTACAGATTCAATTCTACAAAGATTTGTGAGATCTAATTGATTTAATCAATTGTTCTTTTCTTCTGATTATCTATATATCATCTAATTGTCTTGTTATTATTGTTATGTTTGATTGTTACAATTTAGGCCTATTGTTCAATTGACAAAACAATACATTGTTAATTAGAATATGAATCCGTAATTGTTCATCTATTCTAATAGGAGTAACACAACAACGTGGTTGATTATAATCAAATAGTTAATTTATGTTGTGATGATATATAATCTAATTTAAATGATTCATGCTCTATGGATTATTAATTAGGATTGGTATTCTCTCTAATTTCTATTGCTATTGATAGGTTAAATCTGAGAGCTTGTTTAGGGTTATCTATTCAATAAGAGAAATAACTAAAGATCTTATCTTAGTTATCAATTCAGTAAGGAGAGATAGGGTTTCAGAGCATATTGAAATCTATAACCGATCTAGTCAGAAAAAGAATAATGATCTTTGCATCAATGATCGAATCTAGGAATTGAATTGTAGTACCACCTTGATTAGAGATTTCTTATTATTGAATTCAACTCTTATTTGTAATTGCTAGTTTTAGAATAAACTAAACTTTAATTGCTTTTGATTAAACAAACCCCCAATCTTCTTTCATCTGCATTCTTTCTTAATAGAAATAAATTTACCCCAATCCCTGTGGAGACGAACCTACTCACTATTATATACAAATTTTAAAGTAGGTTTTAATTTTGTTGGATTCGACACCCACCAAATTTTGGCGCCGTTGCCGGGATTGGTGTCGAATATTTGTTTCTATTTTTTTTTATGACTCGTTCTTCTCAAACAGGTGAATTACAGTTTGATCAAGAAATTGAGAAGACCGCTAAGAGATTGAGAAAACAAGCCAAGTTGCGTGCTCAAGCCGCCACTACATCATCTCCATCTCCTGGTCTGAACCAAGCACTGGAACTGTCTGAATCATCCAGTGAATCTGAAAGAGAGATATATTACAAGAACAAGGACAATGGAAAATCAAGATAGGACTCTACGACAGTTGGCTGAACCGGATGTGAATCAACAACCGCTTTGTATTCAATATCCGGAGTTGAATGTAGCACTAGAATTGAAGTCGGGCTTATTCATCTGTTGCCAAGTTTTCATGGTCTGGAAAATGAGGATCCTCATAAACATTTGAAGGAATTCCACATTGTCTGTTCCAGCATGAGACCTCAAGGGATTCCTGAAGATCAAATCAAGTTAAGAGCTTTCCCATTCTCATTGAAAGACAAGGCAAAGGATTGGTTATTTTATCTACCTCCTGGATCTATAGCTACTTGGACTGATATGGTTAAAGCTTTTCTGGACAAATTTTTCCCTGCTACAAGAGCTGCAAATATTAGACGGGAAATTAGTGGGATAAGACAAAGGGACAGAAAATCTTCATGAATATTGGGAGCGATTCAAGCAATTGGTTGCCAGTTGTCCACAACATGGTATTTCAGAACAGCTTTTGATCCAATATTTCTATGAAGGTTGTTGCCAATAGAAAGGAAAATGATGAATGCAGCAAGCGGAGGAGCTATAGTAGACAAAACCCCTGCTCAGGCTCGGGACTTGATATCTTTGATGGCTGCAAATTCACAACAGTTTGAATACCGTCATGATCCTATTACAAGAAGAGTTAATGAGGTAAATGTCCTCATCTTGAGAATCAAATTTCTAACCTCACTTCTTGTGCAACAGATAGCTTTAGGGAATCAACAGCAAACGAAAGCTTGTGGTATATGTGCTTCCAACCATCCCACAGACATGTGTCCAACATTACAAGAAGATTCATATGCGCATGCAAATGCGATTGGAGTATTTCCAGGACAAACAACCACCTCAAAGAAGATATGATCCCTATGCAAACACTACAATCCTGGATGGAGGGATCATCCAAACTTCAGCTACCAACCAAGGCCTCAGAATTACCAGCAATATCAACCAAGGCCACAACAACCACCACCACAACAGTCTTCGTCTTCAGGTACGTCACTTGAAGATATTGTTAAGTCTCTTGCCATTAACACTAAACAATTTCAGGATGAGACTAAACAATTCCAATATGAGACGAAGCAAAGTATCAAGAATCTGGAGAATCAAATGAGCCAACTTGCCACTTCAGTAGGTAAGATTGAACAGCAAGGTAAGTTACCTTCTAACACCATTAATCATAGAGAAAATGTGAGTGCAATTTCCTTGAGATCTAGCAAGGAATTGCAAGACTCAAATGAGAAGGTAATTGAGACCGACTCCAATGAGAAAAGTGAAAAAGAAACCCCCACATGGAGGAAACAAGTAGAAAAACCCCCACCACAGATTTATAAGCCTATACCCCCATTCCCTTCTAGGTTGAATCAATCCAAGAAATTGGATGAAGAGAAGGAAATTTTGGAGACTTTTAGGAAAGTCGAGGTGAATATTCCTTTATTGGATGTGATTAAGAAAATACCTCGATATGCTAAGTTTCTGAAAGATCTTTGCACAAACAAGAAGAAGCTTAGAGGAAATGAGATGGTTTATATGGGTGAGAATATTTCTGCTGTTCTTCAGAAGAAGCTACCACCAAAGTGCAAGGACCCTGGTACGTTTTCTATTCCTTGTACAATAGATCAAGTTAGGATTGAAAATTGTATGTGTGACCTAGGAGCTTCAGTTAATATCATGCCCTTATCTATATTTAAGAAGTTGAATATTGGATCTTTGAAAGAAACAAGAGTAATCTTGCAACTTGCAGATAGATCTAATATATATCCATCAGGTATTTTGGAAGATGTTTTGGTACAAGTAATGGATTAGTGTTTCCCGCTGACTTTTATGTAATTGATATGGGTGAGGAGATGTATTCAAAATCACCTACACTTTTGCTTGGGAGACCATTTATGAAAACATCTAAAACCAAAATTGATGTTAATGAAGGGGTTATGACTATGGAATTTGATGGGGAGATCATTAGATTCTCGGTAGATAGTGAAAAGAAAATTAATTCAAATATTTCTAATATTTTTGCTATCTCTAAGAATGACAATCAGGTTGTGGAAGTGCAAGAAGAGAGCCTAGTTGATGAATCAAAAGTGGATGGACTTGGTGAAAATTTAGTTGACACTGGACAAATTATGGAGAAGATTGGAGATGATAAGTTGAATTCAAAGGAGGATGAGCATAAAAAGACACTAGTGATATCTTCTATGATCAATTGTTAAAAGCTTTAGATGGAGAGATCGCTAGGGAATCATGAGAAGAATTTAACTGAAGGATATCCTATGTTTGAGAATTGGGAATCCTATATCTTTGAGCCTCCATAAGAGAATGACTTGGAATAGTCCAGCTAAGGACTATAAAGAAGCGCTTCATGGGAGGCAACCCATGGTTTTTGTTACTAATGCTTTTGTTTTTGTGTGTTTTCTTTTCTTTTATTTGTTTGGTTTTGTAGGTCTTAGATCTTGAATTGAAGAAGAAAATCTCTCATGAGCTTTAAAAGAACAAAGAACTTCAAAGGAGCTTCAAAAGAGAAACCGGGGAAGTACCGTTATTCCTATTTCTTTTTATTTTTCTCTCACTTTGTGCTGATTTAGAAACAGTGAGGACACTGTTTATTATAAGTGTGGGGGAGGGATAAAATATGAATTGGAGTATTTCATCTTGTGTTTGATGTCTGATTTTTGGATTTATGATATATACAAGACATCTGGATATGAAAGTGTACCCACACTTTAAATTCTTGAATATTTGTTCTTAAGTAATTAAGGCAAATTTAGGCTAATTTTTTCAAAAATTTCATTGAAATCTGGAATTTGTGTTGGAAAATTAAAGATAGCATCTAAAAAGTGAAAAAATTGACTTGTGAAAGTGCTTTACTCACCTATACTGTTGTGATTTGAGTACTTAGTTAAAATTGAGTAGTAAAATCTTTAAGGAACAGATTTACTGTGTATTTGGCTTTAGATTTGAAAGTTTGAAAGTAAGTCGAGTCCTTGAGTGAAAAATAAACAGATTTACTTCTAGGAAGAAAGCTAATTTATATATACTTTTATAAGTTCTTATTAAAGAATTTTTCAACACTTAGTAAAAGAGATAAAGGAAGTCTTTTTCTTAGTGATCTTTGATAAAAAAGTCTTAAATTTGTTGTTGCATTCAAAAAGTAGAAACAAGCATAAGCCTATACTCCTCTAACTCAAACAATCGAGTTATGAGTATCCAAACTTGAATGTTAGAGTGAGGAAGAGTTCGTAGGGGTCCCTTTAAAACCTGGTCACTTGGGTGATGAACCCGGGATGTGCCGACTTAATGAACTCACTATAACGATAAGGGAGGAAAGGCTAAAGTTCATATATGTGCTTTAAAAGAAAAATTAGAAAAAGAAAGAGCTGAAAAGAAACGGACTAAAACCCGTCCAGAGATTCATCTCTGAAGGCTCTAAATATGCTTGAATGAAAAATGAAAAATGAATGTTGAAGCAATTGAACGGAATAAGACTTATAATAAACAGAGAGAAAATCTAGGGAAAGAACTGATATCAAATGCTTTTATTCTGTGTTGGTAAGAGTATATGCCGGTTAGATGTCCAGTGAAGTCTAAATGGGTATTTTTCCTTATTGGATTGGGTATTTACTTTTGAGTAGAAGGATCTTTGGTTAAATATGTGGTTCAAGTTTGTTTTGTTTAGATTAACTACTGAATTTTCATCTTAGTACTCTAATTACAAATCCTCAGTTTGGTTTGAGTAATAAGCATTGAAAAATCACAAGTCTTGAATCAAATAAAGAAAAGAGATGCTTGAATATGAATTTTGAAAGTAAGCACACTCTAACAAAAGATTTCATTTTGGTTACATAGTTTTGCTTGAGGACAAGCAATGGTTTAAGTGTGGGGGAATTTGTTGAGATGAAAATTACTCTAATTTTATGGGATTTAATTTGGATTAATTGTTATTAATTTTGTAGAAATTATATGGAATCGGTACTTAATCATGATTTATATGAATATCAGGTCTTTGAATCCAAAAGAAGCAAATAGTACAAAATTGGAGTAAAATAAATACAAAGAACAAAAATCAGAAAGAAAGGCGGCCATTCATGGATTTAAGCCGCCGCCTTTATTGGATTTCATCAGCGTATCTTGAATTTCGGCAGTGAATATATTCAACATTAAACGCCGGCAGCATATATATCTAAGCCGTCGGCCATTTCATCTCTGGATGTTGCACAATACATGAAGGCCGCCAGCTTATCTATCAACGCCGTCGGCCATTACTACACTGGATTCATGAATGAGAACATACGCCGGCTTAGAGAAGAGAAACGCCGCCGGCCTTTATGGGAGAATGCCGGCCTATCATGTAACTGCAAGGGACAATGAAGAGGCAAATGAAGATAAGCCGGCCATGGCAAATTTAGGCCGCCAGCGTAGATGTGTAACTGCTAGATGTGTAACTGCCAGATGTGTAACTGCCAGATGTGTAACTGCCAGTTTACATTAAATGATGACCTTTCAATTACTCACTTTTGTATATAAATATCCTATAGGGTATCTTTGATTATTCATTCGAAAAATTCAGATATCCTTTGTTAAGAAAAACCCTAGAGAGAAAATTTGAAGTTATGAGTGGCTAAACATCTATTCTAATCAAGGGGGATTGCTACAGATTCAATTCTACAAAGATTTGTGAGATCTAATTTGATTTAATCAATTGTTCTTTTCTTTTGATTATCTATATATCATCTAATTGTCTTGTTATTATTGTTATGATTGATTGTTACAATTTAGGCCTATTGTTCAATTGACAAACAATACATTGTTAATTAGAATACTGAACCCGTAATTGTTCATCTATTCTAATAGGAGTAACACAACAACGTGGTTGATTATAATCAAATAGTTAATTTATGTTGTGATGATATATAATCTAATTTAAATGATTCATGCTCTATGGATTATTAATTAGGATTGGTATTCTCTCTAATTTCTATTGCTATTGATAGGTTAAATCCTGAGAGCTTGTTTAGGGTTATCTATTCAATAAGAGAAATAACTAAAGATCTTATCTTAGTTATCAATTCAGTAAGGAGAGATAGGGTTTCAGAGCATATTGAAATCTATAACCGATCTAGTCAGAAAAAGAATAATGATCTTTGCATCAATGATCGAATCTAGGAATTGAATTGTAGTACCACGTTGATTAGAGATTTCTTATTATTGAATTCAACTCTTATTTGTAATTGCTGGTTTTAGAGATAAACTAAACTTTAATTGCTTTTGATTAAACAAACCCCCAAATCTTCTTTCATCTGCACTCTTTCTTTAATAGAAATAAATTTACCCCAATCCCTGTGGAGACGAACCTACTCACTATTATATACAAATTTTAAAGTAGGTTTTAATTTTGTTGGATTCGACACCCACCACCAGGAGTATAAAGGAGGATGAGGATAGCACTTCTCAACGGAAAATACCAACCTTCAGCTCTCAACCAGCAAAGCGAGTGACTAAGATAAAAAAAAAATAGCAAGATATTCAACCAGTAGATCGAAAGGTGCACTTGATCTTCAAGATTCGAATTTGGTACCCAAATTCGAACTTGCCATTACCCAACAGAGAGCGATAGATCTTTTACATTCCAACACAACACGACTGAATGAGGATCACTTCCCACCTCTATCTAATCCAGTTACTAGAAGACGACTTGATGCCACAAATTCAAGTGCCCTCCATTCAGCTGGCAGAAACAGAAGTTCGGGGATAGATAATACAAGCTCGAATGGACACCCGGATAGAGATCACTAAGGAGTTCACCCTCATTATACCAACGACTTTGCAAAGTGTCGTGTTGTGGGGTAACAATCTAATGGATGTATGGGAGCTAACAAGAAAGATAATAGCAGAAGCTATCATGCAACAACCACAAATGATGGTTCCCCCTCCGCCCCGTCCAGCAACTTATCTACTAAAAAAGAACAAGAGCATAACCTTGTTCTTTTAGAACAGGGAGGAACAATGGCAGCAATGGTCTCAAGCAAAATCCCATGCCAATGTGCTATTGAGTCAAAGCGTGTGGCAAATGGAACAAACACGTTAGGACACAAATTGATTACCACTTCCATGGATTTAGAAATGAATCAATTTCAATAAGTATAACCAACAAAAATACTGACTTAGAATGTCAGAGGAGCAAACAACACCACTCGTATGAATGAGATCAAGGAGATGGCTAACTTGTATATGCCTGACATGCTCATCTTGTTGAAGACTTGAATGGATACTCCTGCTGCTCATGCCCTTTATCACTTATAATTACCAATTGACTTTCCTAAATTTACAAAATACAAAATTGAGAACGGGAACATTGACAATTATAGTAATTCATATTGAAAAAATTATTCCTTACAATTTCTTCGTTATTTTCCACACTCCCTTTCAAGCTGGTTTAAAGATGTCTTCTATAGTTAGCTTGCTAACTAACCAGTCAAATTGCTTTCTTGATAGCCCCTTTGTGAACTAATCGGCTACTTGATCCCTAGTAAGAACGTAAGCCGTGCATACTAAACTATCATCCATCTTTTCCTTGATAAAGTGTTTATCTACTTCAATATGTTTTTTGTAGTCATGAAGAACTGGATTGTGGGCGATAGAAATAGTAGCATTATTATCACGGTACATCATCATAGGTAGAGACTTTGAAACCTTCAACTCGTGAAGTATTTTTCTTATCCACAACACCTCACATATACCATGAGCCACTGTTCTAAACTCTGCTTCTACACTACTCCTTGCAACCACATTTTGTTTCTTACTTCGCTAAGTTATAAGGTTGCCTCCTACATAAATACAATAGTCAAAGGTTAATCTTCTATTAGTAACACTTCTTACCTAATCTACATCAATGTGGGCCTCAACCTCGAGGGCAGAGCTTCCCTCGAGGTTTGAAAAGAAAACCTTTACCTAGTGACTCTTTAAGGTATCTTAGGATTCTATAAGTTGCCTCAAAATGCTTAAGCCCAAGTGAATGCATAAACTAACTAACTACATTTACAGGAAAACCCTTTAACCTTTTACCTTTTTCATAGTGATGTTTGGGGACCTTCAATCGGAATAAAAAAAGTTTAAAGCAGATTGCGTAGTGAGAAGCATAGTTGAATTAGGTCATAATGTTCCTCCCATGCTTCTTCTCGAGTAGGCTTATTTTTAAAGTTCAATGAGATAAATAACCAAAAACATCACCCCGTGTTCTCCTCGTGCTCACCTTCGAAAAATAAAGCATGCTAATATTTACAGTTCAACATCCAATTTTTCTTCAGCCAACTTAAACTTAACATTGTCATCATCCAACAACATCTACAACTTCCATTACAACATCACAGTATCTAATAAATCATACCAATTCATTCATCTATCCAAAACAATCACAACAACTTCATTAATCTATTCTTATAAGCTCCTAAGATTTATCTAAGCCTAAGAATCACTTTATTTTATCAAAACTACCTATGATTCACTAAAAAACTCATTTATGCAAATCTTGTATCCATAAAAGAAACAAGTAAATAAATGATTAGAAGGGCATGTAAAGCTTCACCTTATATGACCTTAGCTTGTAGATGAAATTGGAAGAAATTCTTGATGAGTTTTGCAAGAAAATTGGATCAAGGTAAAGGATTTGTGCTTGGAAGAGGCACCTAATTGGGGGTCTGATTTGGAGAGAAACTTTGCAAATATTTCATTTATAATTATCTAATATCTGTCTTTTGACTTTTGTGGCATTAGAAGAGTAAAGAAGATTGTATTAATCAGCTTGGGTTTTCATTTAGCTAAAGTTAGCTTGGACTTGGCTCCACAACATGAAAAAATGAAATATATTAAGCTCACATTAAGGAATTGAATGACACAACATTAATTCCAATGCTTAGATAACTATCACAACCAAAATTATTGCAACAAAATCCATTCACTAAATAAACAATATATATGCTAATTTTTCATTACTATTCAATTCAATATTTTTCATTGCAATTACATAATTACACCAATACTTAAAATTTATATCATTGAGATTATCACAATCAATACATTTATACAAATTAATTAAGTATAATTGGTTTAAGATATTTCAGATAAATTCTTTAGGAAGTAGGGTAGAAGAGAGAGAGAGAGAGAGAAGAATGAAAATAATAGATAAGATTATGTGGGGCACAGAAGTATAGTAGAAATTGCAAATATTTTACTGCTAGAGATTTGGGTACGCGATATGCTTGGTTTAATTGATAAAATTTTGACACGATAATTTAATATTATATGGTAGGAAATCATTTGATATCATTTTTTTTATTAAACATTATTTAAAATATATTATCTTGATTTTTATGTTAGAAATAAGATAGACAAAATGTCTAGCATAAGGTTTCCGCATCAAACAATTATCGAATTTTCATTTGTTTTTTAAGGTACTCGTTTTCTTAAGGTTTGGTATTTAGGATTTTCTATTCCCATCTTACGCATTGGACATTTAGGGTTTTCCATCCTATCTGAAATTGTGTAGGGTTTTAAGGTTCATGATTAACTCGAATTAGTTTCAGGATTTTGGTTCCAATACTAATTCTAGTTTCATTTTTAAAAATACCAAAAATCTAGGGGTATGCATAAGGGGGTGGAAGAAAAGGAAGGAGATTCAATAATAAAAAGAAGGGTAGACAAAATTTATTTAAAGACGACAACTTTCAAATGGCTGCAATTCCTTTTCTAAGTAGGATCTTACAAATTTTGGTGTAGAATTTTTAGTGTAATTGTTTATTCATCTTTATGTATAGTTGTATGTATTGATGATTAGGCATTTCTTAGGATATCAATGTTATACAGAAACTTGATATATTATGGATTGATGAAACCAAATGATATCATATTGATGCTTGGGCATTTCTTGGAATATCCATATTATACTCAAACTTGATATATTATAGATTGATGAAACCAAATGAAATCAAAGATGATATGTGATTAAGGATCAAGCATTTGAGTTGGTTGAAAATTTAGAAGCATGGTAGTGATAGGAGTTGTTTTAATTTCTTGACCAATTCTTAATAATACGTACTGTGAAAAATACTAAATGACAACAAAAATTTAAAATGTTGAGGCACCTTTTTTTTTTCCAAATTGATTATGGCTTAAAAGAAGGATATTTAAGTGTATTTTATGTTTGAATTAAGTTATCTTGAAGATTATAAGTATATTGGTAATACTGAAAGTTAATTTTGTATTAAGTTCTTGATAACTAGAGTGATACCTAAGATGATATGGAATGACATGCTTAGTTACCTTAGTTGAACCGTGACCCATAACATGAACTTCCACTATGCTTTATGATACTTTTAGTTGTCAAATGGTTAGGAGATGATTTAGTCATATGGAGTTGATTAGGTATTAATTATATTTAATTAGAAAAAAATGTGTAGTAAATAATAGTTGCTATTAAGTTCTCTTAGTTCCATAGAAGTTGCAACTTGTATGCTAATCAAATGGCATCTTTGGGTCACCATATCCAAGAGGGAAGAGTTGTTTATTTCCTCCGGTCTTCATTTATTGCTCTTGCATAGTCTTGTACTAGTTCTTCTACTTAGTTTTCTTTGTTTCTTGGTCTTTGACCTTTTATATATACCAAAAAAAAAAAAAGGATGAGATAAGGTAATTTCCCTAGCAACTCATGGTCTTCCTTAAGCTAATATCCTCACCTAATGTGTTCAACTAGCTTAATTTTGTATTAAAGGACCCCTTCATAAAATTTAATGATCCATTTAGTGAGATATATTTAAGAAAAGCATCTTCAATCCACCAAAAACTTCATAGAAAATCGTGCCTAACATTTGACTAAAAATCAATAATTTAATAATGTTAAATGATAGTAAAAGTCATTAGATTGGAAACGACTACTTAATCACCAAAATTTTAAAATGAGAAAGTTTTTGCTAAAATACAAAACTAATAATCACAAAAGATGATGAATTTTTCATCCGTTATAGTAGGGATTGATACATTAAAATACAAAAACTAATCAAGTTATTTCAATTATACCCTTGAACTTCTTAGGGATCATTATGATTAGTGCTCTAGCATATCAAAATTATAATAACTTCTACCATCTCATTTCTAGCAATTTAAATGAATATAGTAATAATTAATATATTAAATATTTCAATGATATAATTACATTTAGTAATGAATCTAAGTCATTAAATGACTAATAAGACCGGTCCGTTGAAAAAATGATAGGACTGTAAAATTTTGTAAAAGTTATAGACATATGGTGTGAGAACATTATTGGTGGTAAGTCATTTTATATGGATATAGCTCATGTTATGGACAATCAATGATTTTCTACGTACGGTATTAAGTTGTGGAGGATTACAAAACGATACAAGGCATAATATATATATATATATATATATTATGTAATATGGGTGTTACCAATGGACAAACGAAAACCAAGTTTCATCATATAGGTCACATACAGTCCTATCCTGTTAGGCATCAATGGTACCATAACACTGAAAAATTACGTAATGGACAAGAGTGGTTAACCTATGGCAATATGATGATGAAGAAAATTTAATGCAGTTGATTTGATAGGATGACATAACTTTAGGCAGGATTTTAATAGCTGAGGCAAGGGCGCAATGATAATGATACCGATCCATATTTATGAAAGAAATAGTAACTAAGTTTCCAATTGGAAATTAGACACATTTTATATATATATATCACACATTAAGGTAAACATATGTGATAAGTTTGTGAGAATAATACTGAATATGAGGGGAAAATCCTAGGTGTGGTAGTTGTAAACATTTATAATTATGTGTAATTGTAGTTGCATTTGTTTTAGCTACTATATTATGTGTGATCTAATAGGATGGAGTGCAATTTATAAAAGTTAAATGTTTGATAGTAAATTTTCATCAATAACATAGGACAAATCAACATGATTCTTGACTCACTAATAAGATTATAGTTGAGAGGAATGAATCGGGTCTGAATTTTATTTTTTATTGTAATAGTAAAAAAGAAGAAAAAAACTTCCAAATTGAAATATAAAATGGTATGCGTTTTGTGGTTCTAAAATTGTGGTATGGTCAATTATTTTTTCATGAAGAATATTTTTTAAAGAATTTCTTTCTCTTGTAATTTTGAATCATCGCAAGCGTGTAATCTCTATTCTCTTGAATCCATCCGCATTGGGAAAAATAATAATTAATCTCGTGTTAGTATAAATTCAAAATAGTACAATAATACTACAGAGCCAAAGTCTTTTAATCTCGTGTTAGTATAAATGTTATCTTTCTGCATAAGATTTATAGATTGGAATCATTTGTTCGTTGTATCAGTCTAAAGGAAAAAGACGTAAATTTGCTGTCCTTTGGCTCCATACATGGCCGTTTCGGTCATTTACCTTTCTCCACGTGCTCCATGATTTTAGATTGACAAAAATTATTCATGATAATTATTACTCTTTTGTCTTTTTTCCTTTTTTCCTATGATAATTTTGACTTCATTTATTTTATATATTATTTCACTTTTCATAATATTTTGTATAAAATAACAAGATAACTTCATTCATTAATATAGTCCAATAATTATAAAAGTTACTTCTTGTCTTATATGATAATTATACAAAATACTACTAACTAAAATATTAATTTCAATATTTATTTTTTATGGAGCAGGGTGAAATTTATAAAAAAAAAAAATCCTTGTTGCATAATACAATGACATCAGTGATAATATAAATATTTAGCCGGAAGGATAAATAATATATAACAAATTTGCTCTGAAAAAGCAAAATAATTAGGTAAATGTATATAGATAAACATCCCTTAAATATTCGATTCTTTTCTCTTTTTTTTTAGCTTATTATTTATTAAATTAATTGAAAAAAAAGTGAAATATAATCTAATTCATCATGCCAAAAGACCAATTTCATTTTATTGGATATTCACATGTCTTCATTTATCGTAATTGGCCATAATCTATTTATTATAGGGATTATATCCAATGATTTATATTTGATATCAGATTTTTAATTATTAAGGTGTTGTTGCTTTATTATAGGGATTATACCAAATGAATTTATATTTGATATTAGATTTTAAATTAGTATTTATTAAACAAATGTCTTCATTTATCATAATTGGCTATACTCTATAAATTCTTTTTTCATATAGATAATAGAATACAAATTCTACTAGCATTAAATTGACCTCAAGGGTGTATCGATGCATTAATTATTTATGACTTGTATTACAAGTATATAAACTCAAAATCGTTATACATAAATATATATATTTGAATATATGCAACAACGACAACATGATTTATATACATATGCAATTATTATACGTATTTATAACTTTACATAAGTACCAATATTATATATTTAACCAACAAAATTAGTTTGAAAATTAAAGTGACGAAAACGTAATGATAATAAATTGAGACTAAATATAATTAATTTGGAAGAGTTGTTTTATAATGAATGAAAAGAAGACGAATGTTACTTTATTATAAATTCTAACAAACCTCTAAACATAAAAAGTGTTAGAAATAATACACAAAGAATACCTAAGAGGGAGGTGAATTAAGTATTATAAATTTTTCTGTTTTATCAAACCATATTAATTAACTAAGATAAAACAAGAGTAAACTTAAACAAACAGATGCAGCGGAATAAACTAATTAACAAATAAGCAGAGATAAAAAGCACAGAGAGAGAATGAGAAGCAACAAAAGGATTTAACGTGGAGTTCGGCCCACTGCCTACTCTCTATGGTGCAAATGCCTCAAAGAGGACTTTTACCATTATATTGATTATTCCAAAATCAATACACTTCTTAGACGAGGAATTACAATAATGCCTATCACAATAGGACTTTTACAATTACCTTTCACAAATGACTTCCACTTGATAAATCAAGTGTTGTCCTGGTAACACACGACCAGACTTCAAATGCCTTCCACTGAGAACTTTCCGCCTAATCGCAATTAGGACGATGCTGGTAACTTCATACCAGACTTCAAATGCCTTCCACTGAGGACTTCTCTTTGCCTTCTACGAAAGACTTCTCGTCTAATTGAAATTAAGACGATGCTAGTAACTCTAGACCAGACTTCAAATGACTACCACTGAGGACTTCTTGTTGCTTTCTACGAAAGACTTCACTTTGCCTCTACGATGACTTTTCTCAATATCTCACACGATGACTTCTTTTACAAATGCCTCATTTGATGACTTTTTACAAACAGCTCCTATATGAGTAGATTTACAAACTGAAAAACTCTTAAGGAAATATACAAATTTCTTTACAAAGAAACGCTCTTAGTTGAGCAGATTTACAACAGAAAA
Organism: Combretum micranthum; assembly: GCA_024138025.1. Classification (NCBI taxonomy): domain Eukaryota; kingdom Viridiplantae; phylum Streptophyta; class Magnoliopsida; order Myrtales; family Combretaceae; genus Combretum; species Combretum micranthum. The sequence continues at coordinate 58,833 of JAMXBD010004135.1, forward strand.
TACTTTAGGAATTTTACAAATTCCTTTTACAAACTGAGCTCCTTAAACGAACAGATAAACAACTTTTGTAAATCTTAAACAGTACTAAAAAACTCTTATTTAAGCAAATTTCAAAATAGAGCACTAATTATTCTCTTAAAAAAGATTTTCAAATTAACGAGAACGACAACAAAAACATAAGTAAAAAAAAAAAAAACTTTATAGAACGTTGTTTTTGTTTTTACTGTGCATTCAAAAATTCTAATATTTCATTTTTTTTTCAAAGAGAAGAGAAAAATTTTATTTATAACTCTTGATAAAAATTTGTCTGTTATCAAAAAGTTTCAAACAACCCATACTTATGTTTAATGTACTTAACGTTTTAATAATGTGTAAAAGTCAAAAGCAGTGAAAGAGTATTAAATTTATCTGACACATGCATTATATGCATTCCAACAGCTCTTTTCTTTCTAAAGTTGAGGATAAACTTTCTGAAGTCGAGGTCTGAGGTTGAGGCCTAAGCTTTAGCCCTTGACTTTATAAATTTTGCTCAAGGGCAAACTTCTGAAGTCGAGGTCTGAGGTCGAGGCCTAAACCTCAGCCCTTGACTTTATAAATTTTGCCCAAAACTCCAGCTCTTGATTTCATAGTTTTGTCCAAAACTTCAGCTTTTGACTTCATAGTTTTGCCCAAAACTTCAACACTTGACTTCATAATTTTGTCCAAAACTTCAGCTCTTAACTTCATAGTTTTTCCCAAAACTTCAACACTTGACTTTACGATTTTGCCCAAAACTTAGTCTTTTGTCTTTATCTGATGAATAATACCTCCAACTCTCTTCTACTGGGCTTGATAGCTTTGTCTTAACTTTTCTTCAACTTTTTATTCTGTTAAAACTTAAACAACAGCAGAATAAATACAAAGCATATATATATATATATTAAATATTTAAAAAATTAAGGATATTTAAATAATTAATTATGTAATAATTATTCTCATCAAAATCATTCGTGAACATAAAGTTCAACAAAATATCATTAAAATAAGAAAGTTATTTTTGGTATAATACTCAAAGATAGCAAAGAAGAGTAAAAGTTAGGTCTTTAAATATTATATTTATCATAACAAGAAATATACTAATATCTAAAGAAGAAATTGAAAAAAAAAAATCATGGTCTCAAAACATCATCATCTAATTGTCTTACAATAGAGAATATTAGTGGCTACTTCTCATTCATTAAGCCTAGAAATGCTGAAAAAGAATAAAAAAGATTTATTAATCATGAAAAATTAAAATTTGCTAAAGAAATTATTGATACTTTTTTAATTTATTAACCAAAGATATTGACAAAATATTACATGTAGTATTGTATTTTGCAACATGGAATCTTTACTTTTTTTTCAATTACGTCCCATCCCATGGAAAATTAAAATTAATATTTAAATTAGTAGTACTTTGTATAATTATCATATAAGATAATAAGTAACTTTTATTATTATTTCACTGTATTAGTTAATGAAGTCGTCTTGTTATTTTATACAATTCTAAAAAGTGAAATAATACAAATAAAAAAAATGAAGTCTTATTTATCATAGGAAAAAGAAAAAAAGACAAAATAGTAGTAATTATCATAAATAATTTTAGACCGTATAAAAGCTATGGACACATGGAGAAAGCTAAATGGTTGGGACAAACATGGAACACGGAGCTAAGGGACAACAAATTTACGACCAATGCTTTTTTGTATTATTCATGATAATTATTACTCTTTTTCGTCTTTTTTCTTTTTATGTATTATTCCACTTTTCAGAATATTTTGTATAGAATAACGAGACAACTTCATTAACTAATATAGTGCAATAATAATAAAAGTTACTTCTTATCTTATACGATAACTACACAAAATACTACTAACTTAAATATTATTTTCAATATTTTAATTTTTCATGGAGGAGGGTGTAATTAAAAAAAATTCATGTTACAAAATGCAATTACATTAGTAAATAATATAAATATTTGGCCAAAACGAGAAATAATATATAACAAATTTGTTCTGAGAAGGCAAAATAATTAGGTAAATGTATCCCGATAAACATCCTTTGATGTTCAATTCTTTTGTTTCTTTAACTTAGTATTAACTAAAATAATTGAAAAAAAAAGTGAAATATAATCTGATTCATCACGCTAGAAGACGAATTTCATTTTATTAGATATTCAAATGTGAATTTTTATAAGTGAGGTGTTGTTTTTGCTTTATATTTCAAGGAATTCACTTATAGATGACTATAATTTTTTTACCGTCCAATTAATAGACTAAAAATTCTACTAGTGTTAAATGGCCTCAGGAATGTATCGATGCTTCAATTATTTATGACTTGTATTACAAATATATAAACTAAAAATTGTTATCTATAAATATAGATTTATATATAACATATGTATAACAATAGAAAGAACATATATTTGCAATATACTTTATATATCAAATACGCAATAAGAACTATATTTGCAATATACTTTATATATCAAATACGCAATATGATATATATAATACAATATATATATATATGAATATATGCAACAACGACAATATGATTTATATAAGTATGCAAATATTATATATTTAACACAAAATTAGTTTGAGTATAAAAATGATTAAAACTAAAAGGACCTGACATACCATAATTCTAAGATTAAGCATGTCTAGTCTCCGACCACGTATAATACCTGAGTATTTCACGTAAGGTTGTCCGAAAAAAAAAATGTTTATGTTTACTATTTGCCTACCCTATCACTAAAGCAAAACTTTTATAAAAACTACTCATCATGAGTAGATAGTCATTTCATATATCATCAAGACTATCAGATTGGTGGTATCATAAGATTACAAGGTTTAGCCATAATAGTCATGATAAAAAAAAAAAAAAGCTTAATTACTTTATATCACAACCCTAGGCAAGCCCTTGATCAAAAGATACATAAAATTTTCATCAAAATCTTAACAAGTCTTCTTTCTAAAAAATTAACAGCTCAAGGTCTTGGTCCCTATTCACCGCATTCGTCCAAAAACTCTTCCCAATCTATTCCATACCCTAAATTATCGTAGAACTCTTCATCAACAGCACCTGTAAAAGAAAATATGAGCCAGAGGCTTAGTGTATAGTAACACAAGCAAATACAAAATGGCATTATGGTCTAATACAATGCAACAATTATTAAGTTGTTTATCTATAATTAGATTAAATAAATAAACATTGGAGTATTCAAACTTTGAGAATAACCCATTGGAAAACTGGGGGTTTTAAGTGACAGCAGTTGCTCAAAGGTTGATACAGGCAGCCCGAATACCTAAATATCCTATAGGAATATCTACGAGATAACAGTTTCATTTAGGTTCACAGTCGTTTCTCATCTTTACTTAACTTAATCCATAATATCAATTAGTTCAATCGGTTCCATAAACGTGAACTAAATCATATTACTTATTTTTAAGAATAAGCAAACGTTATACTGATACCATTAGCCTTATCGACTATCTGCTAAACCACTTATAAAGTGTCACTGCATCATGACAAGGGATGGCCTAAGTGCCTAATTACCATGTTGGCATCGCCAAACAAAGTTGCACTCTCCTCGAACTAGATTAAACGACACACACACAAACAAGTCAAACACTTGTAAGCTATCTCTGTTTATAGTCAATTTTTAAGAAATGCCTACTCTAGCATTCAACAATCAAGTTACTACATACCTAAAAGAACTGGTATATCTGATAATGGACAATAGATAAGCTCAACTAGTTAGAGGAATCTATTTAAAATAAATCATTCATATAAGATTTAACATCAAACCATCATTAATTTTTAAGTCCTTAATCACCTTATCAAACTTAATTGATATCTCATATCAATACATAACTTAGGATTTATACATATTGAAATAGCTCAATCTTTTATTTGGTTAAATTAGAAAAGATTGATTGAATTAATATAATGGATAGTTAATTGTGAACATAGTTAGATAATTAAATAAATAAAAAGAGCAAATAATAGAATATGATTAGACAAATGATATAATTAAATTAGTAAATAGGTTAAATTGAAATTTAAGATTTCAAACATTATTTTAAAACGTCCATTTGTCTCAATGACTTTTCTTTATCAATCAAACTTTTCAACTACTTCAAATTAATTCATTGAGACTCCTTCTTCTTCATTTCCAATTCCCTAAATTTTAAACAAACAAATTAAATTGTTTAGTAAACTCCTACATCCTTAAACTTTAGCTTAATTTTATTTCCTTAATTCCAGTGAGTTTTGAATTCAACTTCTTATTTAAAATATCAGTTCTTAAATCCAAACTTAAATTAAACACCAGTTTCTTGTAAATCAAAACTTCTAATTTATGTTTCTAAATTAAGTCAATAATTTTACTATATAGATTCTCAAATTAATTTCTAATTAGTTTTTATACTTAATATAATTATTAAAAAGGTTTAAATCTAATACCCTATTTTAAAAATCTTTATTTTCTTTACCCTTATCATTTTCTTTCCTTTTCCTTCCCATTTTTCTGCCTTTCCCATTTTTCCTTTTCCCATTTCTTTCTCTTCCTTTTCTTCTCTTTCCTTCTCTTCTTTCTTTCATCAAATCCAACCCTAAATCTTAAGTTCAAGGAAATCTTAGGAGAAATTAAAGTTAGACAAGAAGATAATAGATGGAAAACAAGTTTAGGGTGACTTCAACAATAAGAAAAAAAAGATCAATTTGCATTTGGTTGCTAAAAAGATAAGTATAGTTGTTTTAATTTGTTTGATTTGTTGTTTTTGTATATAAATGATGATAAAATTGATAAACAATGAATATATGAACACATAAGTTAAAATCTAGGTTAGTATGTACATGTATAGGTTAGACAATTGATGAAATCAATTAAAATGAAATACGAAGTAAAAAAATGAATATGGATGTTATAAATGATGATGCTAAGTTGATGTTGATTTTAAGATGCTAGATATTGAAATAAGATATGAACCAAGTGGTTAGAATGGGTTAAAATACACGTTCTCTATTTTTGAGTATGAGCACAGGGGAAACATGAGAAACCACATTGGTCGTGCTCTTATTTTTACACATTAGAGAGGAAACACGGCTGGAACACGGTTCCATGTATCACGTCCTGCTTTTGTCTGATCCATTTTAACAAAAGCAATTTCAATTCTAGAACAACATAACCAAAACATAGGATGATCTATCTCCCCATGTTCCTTTCTGTTCTCACATGTTTCATTTGTTAAGAAGAAACACGCCTTATCCTCTTTGACCATGTTGTCTCTAATTTTTGAATGCTTTGTATGTTAATTGTAACACAAGACAAACATACTCAATGTAATACGTCAGTTTCTCAATTTTTTTCACTTAAGGAGAAGCATGCAACTAAAACATGGCTTCCCTATTCGACCATGCTTCTCCCTAAGACGAATCACGAATCAATCTTAGCGTTGTGTTTCTCATTTATTTTAACTTAAAGAGAAACATAGCTGGAACATGGTGTTGCAAAATACAATTACATCAGTAGATAATATAAATATTTGGCCAGAAGGATAAATAATATATAAATAGTTAGCAAGTGCCATAGGAAATGGAAAAAGAAAAGAGTTGGGAGTGATCATGGTCACAGTAGACATGGAAATCGAATATGGGTGCCTATGATTAATGACTTAAGAAAAGAGGTGATGAAAGAAGCCCACATGTCAATTTACTCAATCCATCCAGGTAATACTAAGATATATGAGGATTTGAAGAAGCATTATTGGTGGGAATACATGAAGCAAGATATTGTAGATTTTGTGTCTAATTGTCTAACTTGCCAACGAATAAAGATTGAACATCAAAGACCCGGGGTGAGCTACAACCGTTGTCAATTCTGGAGTGGAAATGAGAAGATATAACCATAGACTTTAGTTAAAAATGAATTATGTGGGTAATTGTGGACAGATTGACCAATTTTGTGCATTTTATTCCTATAAGAGTCCATCGTTCACTAGAAAAGATGGCGAAGATCTACATTCCAGAGATAGTACGACTTCATGGAATACTGGTTTATATTACATCAAATAGAGATACAAGGTTCGTGGGTTATTTTTAGAATATTTTGTATGACGCCCTTGGTACTAAACTTCAGTTCAACATAGCTTTTTTCATCCACAAATTGACGAGTAATTAGAAAGAACCATTTAAATTCTGGAGGATACGTTAAGAGCTTGAGCTTTAGATTTTTGTGAGCAATTAGATGATCATTTACTGTTTGTCGAGTTTCCATATAACAATAGTTATCAAAGAACAATATAAGTGGCTCCCTATAAAGCTTTATATAGAAGAAATTGTAGATCTATTCTAAATTGGGATGAGGTAGGTGAGAGAACTATTCTGGGTCCAGATTTAGTGAAACAAGCAATAGACAAGATTCAAGTTATTAAATAAAGAATGAAGGCAGCACATGACAGATACAAAAGTCATGCGGACATGAGACGAAGACCATTGGAATTTGATTGGTGATTCATGTGTTTCGTAAGATATCACTAACTAAAGGATTGGTCAAAATCAAAGTAAAAGGGAAATTAAATCCAAGATATATTAGCATGTATGAAATTCTAGAAAAGATTGGACCATTAGCATACACGCTAGCATTACTTCCAAGTTTAGCAGGTGTACATAATGTATTTCATGCATCTGAGTTAAAAAATGTATATCAGATTTAGATGCTATCATCAGTTGGGAATCGGCCAGACATCTAACCAAATCTAATCACAATGAAAAAGCTTATCAATATTTTAGATCGAATGGATAAAGTTTTAAGAAGAAAGATAACCCATTTGATAAAGTACTGTAAAGTGGTCAAACACAGAACGAGAAGCGACTTAAGAAGTAGAAAGTGTTATGAGACAAAAGTTATGAGCTTTTTTCATAACGTAAGATAAGTATTTGATGATAAAACTTCTTTAGGAGGGAATAATGAAATATCCTAAACTTTCATGATTAATTAAATTTCATTTATATATATGATTGGATATATGAAATTGTGTGAATATGTAGTTAATAAAAATTGAATGTGTTAAATGCAATTTAGCATTGGTCTTGTGTTGTTTCTTTTATGGAAGAACATAAATTTTTTCTCTTAAAAAGTAAATCAGAGCCAAACGCAAGTAGATTTTGAAACAAACCAAACCCAAGCCGAAGTTAAAAGACAAATATGCTTCTTCTACCTTAAAAGTCAAAAGTAGATTTAGATAATTACAAGTGTAAATTTTTACAAATATCACATCCAAAACTAACCCCAAGACCGATCCAATATGGTACCTCTTTCAAGCTCAAATCGTCTATTTTCTTGATCAATTCTTCTCATAAACCTCATCAAAAATCCCTTCTAATTTAATCCGTAAGTTAAGATCATTTAATGTAAAGTTTTTCTTGTTTCTTTAATGAACATAAATTTCTATCAATTTGGTTTCTTGATGAGTTGAAATGTAGTATTAGTAAGCTAAGTAGTCTGTAAGCTAAATAGATCCTTGAAGTTGTGATAAATGAGTGGTGGAAGTTGTTGTAGTTGCTTTGATATATAAGTAGATTGGTCTGAAGTTTCAATGTCAAAAATGAAGTTGTAAGCGTTATTTGATGAAGTGAATGTGAAGATTATATATGAAGCTATTGAGTATATGTGTTGATTGTGTGTAAGTTATTCAAAGTAAAAATTTAATATTTAAGTGTCAAAGTGTATATGCCCTATTTTTTGAAGTGAAACAAGAGGCGAACACACGGTGATGTTTCTATTCGTGTATATAATCGAGATATGGAAATAAGACCACTCTAGGAGAAACACGGGGGGAACAGGATGACCCCAATTCCACTGTGCTTCTCAATATGTATTTAAGCAAAGAAAAATTTTGATAGCACGGTTGGAACATGGCCACTTGTATTTAACCGTGTTTCTCTCTGATTTCTTGAGGAAATTGATTTTCAATAAAATACGACTAAAACACGATTGCTCCTATTGAACCGTGCTTCTCTCTGATCTCCAAAACACTTGGGCATAATGAAGCATGAGACAAACATAACTCATTGTATTTCATCATGTTTCTATTTAAGGAGAAGCACAACTTGAACACGGTGTACCCTATCATGATGTGCTTCTCTCTGAGTAAAATCTTTGCATGAAACATAATGAGAACACGATGATTTGTTTTGGTGTGTTTATAATTATGAAGAAACACGGGATGAAACATAGCCGTATACATGTCATGTTCTTTCATAAAAAAAATATTTATTTTCAAAATTTAGAAAATGGAACGTTTTATATAAATATATGTTCAAATGCTTAGTCATTATTAAACATGAGCATTTATTAAGTTTTATATAGATAAAAACTTAATTTTAGTTGTTATAGATATTGAATGTTATATAAATTGATTTTTGTTTTCTTTTAGACTCTCCTACTCAGTTATACTTGCCTATTGGTCTTGTGCCAAATAAAACAAAAACTTGTTTAGGTACATAGTAACTTGATTATTGGTTGATAGGATAAGCATATCTAAAATTGACTATAAACAAAGATGGCTTAAAAGTTGAATTATTTGTGCATTTGCCATTTAATTTAGTCCGAGGAGCGACAACCCTGTTGAAGAGATTAACATGGTAGTTAAATGCTTAGGCTATCATTTGACATGATGCAATGACACTTTATAAGTGGCTTAGCAAGTAGTCGATATTAGAAACAGTATTGGTATAACGTTTACTTATTCGTAAAGGGAAGTAATATGATTTAGTTTACATTTATAGGACCGGTTGAACAAAGTGATATTATGGATTAGGTTAAGTAAAGATGAGAAACGACTATGAACCCTAAATAAAATTATTATCTTCATAGATGTTCTTATAGGAGATATAGATATTTGGACCGTTTATATCAACTTCTGAGCAGCTTTTATTACTCAGGATCCCCAATTTCTCAATGGATTATTCTCGGAGTTTGAATACTCCAATGTTGAATTGTTACACTTAATTATAGATAAATAACTTAATGATTGTTGCATTGCATTAGTCTAAGGACGTATGTCATTTTGTATTCATTTGTGTTACTGTTATTGGGCCTCTGGCTCACGCTTTCTTTACAAGTGTTGCTGATGATGAATTTTATGATGATTTGGGGTATGGAATGGATTGGGAAAAGTTTATGGAAGAAAGAGACAAATAGGGACCTATCTATAAGTGAATTGTTTTAGAAAAGATTTTACCAAGGCTTTTACAGTTTAATATAATTTTTATTAAAGGCTTATTGGTTAAGTCTTTGGTTCATGATATGAGATTTAAAGCTTTTATTTCATGTTTTTGAAATGATCAATTTTCATAATCTTTTAAAGTACTTATCTGTTGGTACTAATGATGTATATAAATGTACGGATAACCTACTCAAGTTGAGTAACTTTTGTAAAAAAAAAAAAAAAAAAAAAAAATTGCAAGATATGATAGGTCAAACAAATAGTCAAAATGAACATTTCCTTTATGGATAGCCTTTCGTGTTGTATTTAAGTATTATACGTGGTTAGGGACTAGGCATGCTTAATCATAGGATTGGGGTAAACCGGATCCTTACATTGCAGCATGGAATCTTTACTTTTTTTTTTCTTTTAATTATGTCCCATTCCATAAAAAAAAAATGAAATAGTGAAAATAATATTTAAGTTAATAATATTTTGCATAATTATCATATAAGATAAGAAGTAAGTATTATGAAAGCAATGGACACGTAAGAAAGCTAAATGGTTGGGACAGACATGGAACATGCAGCCAAGGGACCACAAATTTACGTCCAATGCTTTTTGTATTATTCGTTGTAATTATTACTCTTTCGTGTTTTTTTTCTTTTTTCCCCATGATAACTATGACTTCATTTATTTATGTATCATTTCGCTTTTCATAATATTTTGTATAAAATAACGAGACAACTTCATTAACTAATACAATTCAATAATATAAAAGTTACTTCTTATCTTGTATGATAATTATACAAAATACTACTAACTTAAATATTATTTTCAATATTTTAAATTTTCATGGAGATGGCGTAACTAAAAAATAATTTCATGTTGCAAAATACAATTACATCGGTAAATAATAAAACACCTGGCCAGAAGGATAAACAATATATACCAAATTTGCTCTAAAAAGGCAGAATAATTAGGCAAATGTATCTTGACAAACATCCTTTAAATGTTCAATTATTTTCTTTTTTTTTTTAAATTAGTGTTTATTAGAAAAAAAGTGAAATATAATCTGATTTATCATGCCAGAAGACGAATTTCATTTTATTATATATTCAAATGTCCTCATTTATCATAATTGGCCATACTCTATTTATTATAGGGATTATATCAAATAATTTATATTTGATATCAGATTTTTAATAACCGAGGTGTTGTTGTTGCTTTATATTTCAAGGTATTCGCTTATAGATGACTATAATTTTTAGCTTGTCCAGTTAATAGACTACAAATTCTACTAGCGTTAAATGGCCTCAAGAGTGTATCGATGCATTAATTATATATGACTTGTAAGAATATATTGCAAATGTATGTTCTTTCTATTGTCATACATAAATATATATTTGAACATATGCATCAATGACAATATGATTTATATACGTATGCTATTATTATATGTATTTATAACTTTATATAAGTACAAATATTATATATTTAACCAAAAAAATTAGTTTGAGTATAAAAATGAGTAAAACATAATGACAATAAATTGAGGCTAAATATAATTTGGAAGACTTGTTTTATAATGAATGAAATAAGAATGTTATTACTTTATTATGAAATCTCACAAACCTCCTAGCAGAAAATGTCATTAAAATAAGGAAGTTATTTTTGGTCTAATACTTAAAGATAGCAAAGAAGAGGAAAGGTTAGGTCTTTGAATATTATATGCATCCTAATAAGAAATATACTAATATCTAAAGAAGAAATTGATGCAAAAAAGTCATGGTCTCAAAACATCATTCAGTTGTTTTACAATCGAGAATATTGGTTGCTACTTCTCACTCATTAAACGTAGAAATGCAAAAAATAATAATTATTATTATTAATAAAAAATTAAAATATGCTAAAGAAATTTATATATTATGAAAATATATTGATAAAATATTATTTGTGATATTGGAAGTGTTATTTATCCTTCTGGCCAAATATTTACATTATTTCTTGATGTAATTGTACTTTACAACATGGAATTTTTACTTTTTTTTTTTAATTACGCCCCATTCCATGAAAAATTAAAATAGTGAAAATAATATTTAAGTTAATAATATTTTGTGTAATTATCATATAAGATAAGAAGTAACTTTTATTATTATTGCACTGTATCAGTTAATGAAGTCATCTCGTTATTTTATACAAAATATTCTGAAAAGTGAAATAATACAAAAAATAAATGAAGACGTATTTATCACAGGAACAAGATTAAAAAAAAAAAAAAGGGAAAGAGTAGAAATTATCATGAATAATTTTCATCTGTCTAAAAGTAATTGACATGAGGAGAAAGCTAAACGGTTGGGACAGACATGAGACACGGAGCCAAGCGACAACAATTCTAGGTCCAATGGTTTTTTGTATTATTCATGATAATTATTATTCTTTCGTCTTTTACCGATTCCTAAAAATCATGAGTTTAAAATGGACATTGAGAGTCTAGTATGAAACACCATAGACACACCTGGATGCCTAGACAGAGGAACCTAATTCAATTCAGTACTACCTTTCATTCACATAGTTATTTTTTTTTTTTCCACCAATAATGTTTTATAAAACTCTTCGACCCCGAATTTTAAGTATCCTACTTTCACACAATTCATAAGGTTCAAGAAGCAAACGATATTTCACGATCAAGGGTGTAGTATTATTTGTAGTAGTGATCCTTTTATATCATATGAAGAAAAAATCTTTATGTGACTGGGTTCTTCTTATACTAATGAATTCCATTGGACCCAAAAATGGTACGCTGGAAGAATCTTTTGGGTCTTCCAATATAAATAAGATGATTGTTTCGCTCCACAATTGTCAAACTTACATGTGTTCATATAATACACAAAAAGTGTGTGTGTATATTCTAGGAATCAACTATTTTAATAAAACATCATAGGAGTACTCATAACTAGAGTCATGCATATGCATATAGTATAATATATATATATATATATGATGATAGGTACTATTCAACATTCATGAATCAATGGGTTATCCTAAAACTAATAAATGATTCTAGTGCATTAACTACATTTGAGATACCATCACATATCAATCACTACGTGATGTGCCAACATCAGTGGTACTTTGGGTCCACCGACCATAGCCAAATACCACTGACACATTTATTAGTGCTTAACATTTTTTTTAATATTTGAAGTGTCAAACATTTGTTTGGTTTATTAAATGTTTAATCTAACAACCACAATTTGCAAACAAGGTATTTACATGCCTAAAATAAGTTTTTTAACATTTTACTAAAAAACTTTAGATCCTAATATTAAAAGTTAATTTCTTGATTAGTAATTATCAAAGACAACTAAATTATTCTTTACATTTTCTAATTATAGTTGACTCAACATTTTATACGTATGCTCACACTTTACATATGATGTTTTACACTTGCCAAGTTGTTGTTATTAACATTAGTTATTTCTTTATAATAACAAGAGTATAACAAGTGATTATATAGAACAAAAAAAAAATATTTGTAAGAGATTGGTTAGACTTATAACATCATTAAATAGATGTTTGACACATGAATACAATCTATGATCTACATTATAACAAAAAAATAGAAGAAGTGATAATATTTTATATGACTTCATTTTTTATTATATGATGCTCTTTTAAATATCAATTACTAAAGTAAAAATTAATAATAATTAATTTTATATTTTATACCAAACCAATATATATATAATATAATAAAAATCATTATATGATACACATTATACACATTAATTACTTTATAATATAATACTTAAATATACATGAAACAGTGTGCTTATTTAATAGTTGATATTATCAATGTATTCATATATGTAATATTGATGTGATTAGTTTTTTTGTAGTCCTTGGTTTGGACAAAAAGGTATGGAATTGACGTAACGAATAGCTTAAAAAGTAAGAGCAATCAACTATTAATCTTAAAAGTTAAAACAAAATTGGAGAAAATCTTTACTTAAGGAATTCTGGAATAACGTCATGCGATGAAAATTGTTTTGTGATAAGAAGGGGGGGACGATTATATACGATTATATATCGTCTCTAAAAAAAAAAACCCCTAAACATCAAATTTACAAAAATTGGATCTAAAACTTCGAGGCCCATTTTGAGGCCATAAACGATGATCTTTTGGACTTGAAAACTACTTTGTTATTGAAATAATCGTGGATCATTAAAAGGCTTCGCGTGCATATATAATAAAAAGAAAATAGAATTATCTGCTAAAAGTTATGACTTCCGAAAGATTGACTACACATTTACTTCTTCTTGGGCTTTTTGGATTTGTCTAACTTATCCGGAAACCGGCCTGCAATCTACTTTGCATCATTCTCTCCGACCTAAGAAGAACTCGACCCTGAGTTCTCTTCTAGATAAAGGTGTATCGTTTCGGTAGAAAAGGGAATATATCGGCCACATTCTACGTCTTTGAAATGCCCATACTATTGGGTAATCCAACTACATAGGCGTTCTCATTAATCTTTTGCAAAATCCGTATGGGTCATACTTCTTGGGCTGTAGCTTATTGTACTTCCTAACTAGAAACCTCTCTCTTGGTAGGAACACCATCACTTGATCACCTTCTAAGAACAATTACTTCCTCTGATGCTTTTATGCTACTGCTTTGTACTTAGCATTAGATTGCTCTATCTTCTTCCACACTTCTACTATTACATTCTGCCAATTTTCAGCTAAATTCTTTGTTGCAGCACTAAACTTAGAACTCGAAGGAAGTTTGATCAAATCTAAAGCATGTTAAGGAATCTTGGAATAAACTATAAAGAATGGAGATTTCCCTGTTGTTATGTGAATTGCATTATTATAAGCAAAATTTGATTGAGCTAATGCAACATCCCACTGCTTTAGCTTCTCCCCACAAATGCTCTTAATCAGATGACTAAGTGTCTTGTTTGTAGCTTCAATTTGTCCATCCGTCTAAGGGTGAGCTGTGCTACTGTAGTTCAAGAATGAGTCAAACATCTGCCACAACGTTCTCCAAAAATGGCTTAGGGACTTGTATCTCTATTTGATGTGATACACTTAGGTACCCTATGGAGGCAAACAACCTCTCTGAGAAACAGCTTGGCAATGGCCTGTACATCTTATACTTTTCTAACATGGGATAGAATGTGCCATCTGAGAAAACTTGTCAACAACAACAAAATCAAAATCCATACCTGTTGAGTACAAGGCAATCCAAGTATAAAGTCCATCAACAAGTCTTCGCACATATTCTCAGGAATAACCAATGGCATATACAAGCCAGTGTTTTGGGACAGCCTTTAACTATTTAGCAAACATAATAACGCTGCACTATCCTGCTAACATCTCTCCTTAAATAAGGTCAGTAGAATCTATCATGACTACAACAATTGTCTTATCTCTTCCTAAATGACCAGTTAATCCACCGCCATGCAAGTCATAAATCAACTTCTTTCTTAAGGAAGACTCAGACACACAAAGTTGCAAGAATTTCCTGCTTTGATACCAAATTGACACAGCGAGTAGCGTAAAATGCAAGATTAATCAACGATCAATCTTAAAAGATAAAACAAAATTGAGGAAAAGCTTCACTCGAGAAATTCTAGAATAATATTATGTGATGAAAATTGTTCTGTAACAAGAAGGGGACATTATATATCATTGTTGAAAAAACCCTAAGAGTCAAAATTACAAAAATTGGATCTAAAACTTCAAGGCCCATTTTGGGGCCATAAACAAAGGTTTTTTAGGCCTCAAAACTACTTACCAATCAAAGGATCTGTAGATTTTTAAAAGAGCTTCATGTACATATATAATAATAAGAAAATAGAATTATATGCTAAAAGCTATGACTTTTGGAAAATAGGTTATGCATTTAGTTTTTCTTGGGCTTTTTGGATTTATATAATTTATCCAGGAACCGGCCCATAATTTGCTTTGCACCAAAAATCTTTGTCAGTAGTTATAAACTTTTGAAAAAGGGTCGGGACTTTGGTAAAAGGTTAAGAAACTTTGTTAAAAGGATTTGTGTATTAGGTGGTAAAAGATTTAGACTCTTTTAATGAAAGTGGTTTGGAAATTCCGATGCAATGAACAATTTTGGGAGCATTTTGTGCTTTATGCTTTGGATTTTTTTTTTAAGAGTCTGGACCTTTTAACGAAAGTTTGGAGTTTTCTATAGATTTTGACCTTGTAAAGATTCTCCACGAACTTAAACCAATATAACTCCTTTTCAATTTAAACCTTTCTATACTTTATAAACACCAATTATTTTCCTTGAATTGATGCAACACATGATTTATTCCCATCAACTTTGATCTATCTTTTCCAAAATATACAAGAATTTACAAGAATAGTTATTTGAAAGTTTAAACTAAAACTTTACACTACTACTACTACACCTACACATCTAATTGTCCAAATTGAACCCAATGCAACATTAAAGTATTACAAAATGCATAGATTAAACATTATAGGCATAATAAGATGACGAAATTGACTCAAAACTTTGAGATAATTTTCAAGAACCCGATTTTCCTAATGTATAGCTCAAGGGCTTGATTCGTGAAAAATTTTACCAGCTAAATTAGGAGAGACAATGGTATAATTGCTAAACATATGCTTTTTTGTGAGGCAACAAAATCTTAGCTTGGAGTTTCTTTAAATTTATGTAATGGTAAGACATTAGTGATTGGAAAAACGAGGAGGGGGGGGGGGGGGGGTGTGGGAGAGGGAGAGAGAGAGAGAGAGAGAAGAAGAAACTACCAAAAAAAAAGAGGAACAATGAAAAGAGGGAAACTTAAATGGTCATTAGTATTTATAATAAAGTTTGAGTCTTTGGTAGAAAGATTAAAAAAAAAAAAAACACTCTTGGCTATTATGAAATATTTCCAAGAGTTGCAACTTAGCGTATTTTATAAAGCGTGTTACAAGTTGATGCTTAAGATTTATAAGCAAAACTTAGATGTATATGGATAGTCCAACTGTTTAGAATGTAAAAAAAAAAAAAAAGAGTCACATGATAGAAATTTCTTCATAGTGTTTAGTTATTTATAAGGGGGCTTTTGGTTCCCAAAAATTTATAGGAATGGATTGGATATAAAAAGTTTAGTCTCATGTTTGGTATATTTCTCTCTCTTGTTTTTTTTTTTTTTTTTTGGTGGGGGGAGGTTGGGGGGTTGTGTGGTTGCATTAACACTAAACAATAGTTTTTAGAGTGCTAGTGACAAAACAAAAAAGGAAAAAAAATTATAACATGTGGATAATGGCACAAAACCTCATTTCACTGGACAACTTAAGCCTCTTCTTTGAAGCCCCAATATGCCCTTCTTCAAGCCATCGCTTTTTTCTCACTTTTAAAGCTCTCACCAACTTCAAGCCTTAAATGCCTTCCATGCTACTTGTACCCTAGCTTAATGAGTCCTTTTACTTGAAATCTAACTTAATGGACAGATCGCAATCGGATTTTTGTTTCCTTGTCCTTTTATTTAATGTTGCAGGGGTATTTTCCTTGCTAGAAAAGTAAGTTTCAATTTATTTTGATGTTAGCAGTAAGTCTCTCGTTATTCCAATAATTGATCAAACTAGAGTTTTTTAAATATTTTTTAAGAAATAAAAAAATAGAATTTTTGAGATTTGTTTTTGTATCTTTTATGCCTTTTCATTGAGTTTTTGTGTGGTAGATTTTATGTAATTATGCTCATGTGAATTATTATGTCTTTAATTGCAATTAAGTTTTTTACCAAATGCCAAAATTAGTCTTCATTGAAGTATAAATTAGAATGCTTTTTAAAGGACAATTGAAAAATTGAAGATACCTAGTAGATGTAACAAATTTTAGAAAAATGGGATGGTAGGGAAAAGTTTTATATTGGTCTTCACTTTTGCTTGTTGTTTGTTGTTTTGGTGGTAGTTATGTTCTCCTTTATATAAAGATTGTTTTCAATCGCTGCCATAACCAACCAATGGAGGAAATGGCTATTGTTTTACTTTGGAAGTTATATTGTTATATCCCGATCTAAATCGATCTTCGAAACACATGTGCTCTTGCCAACTAGTCAAATAGATATTTATCTTAGTAGAGTGTATTTATTTTTTATAGTCACCTGGTTCAGCTCCTTGTAATATACACAGTCTCATGCTGCTATCCTTTTTCCTCACAAACAGGATTGGAGCTCCTTAGGGTGACACACTCTGATGAACCTCTCTAAGTAAGTCTTCCAACTAAACCTTTAACTCTGCAAGTTTTGTTGGTGCCATGCAGTATGGTGTTTTGAATATGTGTGTAGTACCTGGTACTAAGTCATTATAGAACTCTATCCCTCTTTCTGTGGTAAACCTAGATCTTCCAGGAAAACATTAAGTTATTCACATTCTACCAGTACCTATGCAAGGTCTACCTCTGGTTTATGTTATATCATCATGGCTGCCATAGATAAGGTAGACCTATCCCATAATTCATAGTAAGTAGAGTCGAAGGTCTCTACATTCAAGTCTGTATACAAACCGGTCCCCATCTAGACTAAACTCCACTACTAGGTTGTGGTAATCAATTACAGCATGGTACTTTACTAACAAATTTACTCCCAAAATCACATCAAAGTCCACAAGTCTAGCACTACTCATTCTACTGGTAGATGCCTACCCTATCTCTACATCCATGTTCCTGAAAATCCTATTTAGCATGATTCCGCTCCCTAGAGTGTTTTATAAACAAGAATTCAATCATATTTTCAACACACACACACCACACACAGTTATAAACGATTCAACAATGCATGAAAAGGTCGCATGTATCAAAAGCACATAAGCGCTACACATGAGTATAGAAAGTGTACTGCTATAGTGTCCACACTAGACGTATCCTAGTGTTGGAGGGCACAAACCTTGGCGTGCTCTTTGTCCAGAATGCTACCCTAAGGTCAGCCTATTTGAATTCTTGGATCCATTAGTTTACAAGCTCTTTGCAGTTTATAGCCCTATGTCCTCTTTGCTCACACTTGAAATAGAACACTTGTGAGAGAACCTTTTCTATGCAAAACCTGTTATTGTGCCCAAACCTTGCCACACCAAAAGCAAGCATTCTCAAGCAAATTACAATTCTTGAGATGATATGGTCCATGACACCGGGTTCATTTCCTTTTAGTACCCTGAGCTATTGACTTAACCTGCTGTGTGGTTGGCCTCCCCCTTGTCTAAAGTAAGAATATTAGTAGCTAGTCGCTTCTCCAAATAACCTGACTTCTTTGTACGTTTTGCCCTTTATCTTTTGTAGGCCCTACTTACTGGTCTTTTCTTTATTCACCACAACAGAGTAGTTGGTCAATTCCATTAAGTTCACATGATGTTGGTTCTCAAGTTTTAGCTCTGTGACAATCTGCTCACCTTGACTTTCTCACTCTCCTTCAGAGGATCTGGTAGAAACCTCATCAATCTGTTCAACCTTGCTTCATATTCCTCCACTTTCATGTGACCTTGTAAAGTATAGTACTCTTGCAGCATCTAATGCTTAGTACTTTTAGGGAAAAACTCCTTATAGAAGGCATATTAGAATCTTCCAGGTGATCACTTTAGTCATGTGCCTCTTGCTGCTCATCTACCGGTTATTTGCTCTCCCGATCAACAAATAAGAAGCATACCCAACCTTTTTGTTTCAATGGATATCAAGAGCATAAAAAGGTCTTCTCTACTTCCTCCATCCATATCTGAGCATTAACAACCTCTCAAGCTTAGGCTTAAACTTGCAAACTAAGTCTACAAATTTGTTCAACATGTTTGCCTCATTGCCACCATTACCATTATATCTGTGGGTCTCTTACCTTCAAGCCTCAGCATTGGCCTGTACCACTTGCACATCCTAACGCATTTGCTGCTATTATTGCATAACTACCCTTAGGAGGGAATTCACAGTTTGCATAAGATGAATAACATCAACCGGTACCTGATGACCTATAGGTAGGCATGGTGGTGGCAGGTCTTGAAGTATTTGATTCAAGGGTGACTTGTTTAAAGATGGTTGTCCTCCATTAACTTCTTCATCACTAGTTTTGGAGGAACTAGCATCAAGGACTCTTCTTGTATGTGACATTCTATAAAGGTAAATACATATAACATGAGGAAGGAGATAAAGCAAGTTAAAAGGAACAAAACACTATAGGAAACTACTAGATAACAACAATACTAACTAGATAAGCAACCCCTAACTATTTGCTACCCCACTTATCATTGCTCACCATCCTAAGTAGTTCATAACCTAGATCTAGTAAGATTTATAACCTAAGCTCTTGCACCACATAAACTTTAACACCATAAACTTAGTATGTTATTAGCTTGCCACGTATCCTTAGTAAAGGTGAACATGGTAAGGCTTAAATCCTGCTAAATCATAATAAAACCAAGCATGACTCCAACACCTAACTTTAATTAAGGTTCCATCATATCCATTAATGTCAATAATGAAAAGTTCATAGAAACTTAGTTGGCATTAACCAAGCACCAACTTAGATCTAACTTGGAAACACCATATGAAAAGTCTTATTCTTATAACATAAAAAAACTCAAAGAGTTTATAACTCTAGCCATCCCAAATCTATTCATCTAGTAATCAGCTAGAAAAGTCAGCTCCACTATTGTCTTTCCTATAATCTATGTAAATGTCATAATCGGTTAAATCAAAATACACTGGACCATCACTTGTTCTTGAAAAGGTATAAAGGAATGAGCGCAAGGCTCAGTACACCAATACATAACCGTATGCGTATGAACAAACAACATGCATATTCACATGCAACATGATAATATATGCAGTAATCACAATTTATTATCTTTTGATTAGCTAGACAAACAATACAATTTAAAACCATTTGCAACTAGCTTAAACCTAGAGTAACTCATGACTCTATGTTAAGAAAATATATATAATATATATATATATATATATATATTGGTGTTGAGTATTTCTCACACCTTAGAACTATGCTTGTACCACTTCTAAACTACCGTAATTTCTATGTGTGCAACTCCACTCGAGATAATGACATACAAATCATCAAGGCTCGTCCTAGTAACACCGATATTCCTAATCCAATAACCTAGTCAAGCACAAGTAACAAACTTTTTTTTTTTTTTGCCTCAAGCAACAAACAATTTAAAGCTAAATAATGTTAAGTTCATTTGCTGTTTCTAAGCTTACACTCACAAGCAACAACTAAAGTAAGGACTACTTGATACAACATTCGAAAAAGCTAACTCAACAAAATCGGAATCATCTGATCACATATAACACATACTAACTCAATACTCAATTTTAGAAAAAAAACATACTTCTAATGTTATCTAGTTTCCTATGTTATCGAGATATTACTACTTAGGTCAAGATAAACCTTCTTACTTAGGTTTAGGTGTATTAAATGTTAAGCCAAAGGTTTAGGTGCTTAAAAAGGTCAAAACAATAGTAAAACAAGGTTATAACATTCTCCTGTTGATCATATCAATGATGGAGTGCATGATAGGCTGGTGAGAAAAAAGAAAACATGATCACTCTCTATATCACGCTCATGATGAGGGAAGTGATGGCCAACAACCACTTCACCATGACCGTGATGGAGGTGGTGATAGGTTTCATGACCTTTGTCACGGCCGTGATCGGCCACAACTCTTGACTGCCAAAGAGATCACAACCTATGTCATTATCGAGATTTCTATTCGTAACCTATTTTGCTCCAAAAAGCCAGAAAACTCCAAAAATATCTCTTCTTTGATTTTAAACTAGACCAAAACTCCAAAATACACTTATCAATGTATAAACACTGTTATAATCATGTTACCTACAGTCAAAGGATCTTCTCTTGCGTTTTTGCAAACAACAACCACCACAAGCAATAAAAGATTAAGGATTTCTCTTGATTTTTTCTAAACGTGAATACCTTGACATTGGAAGTGTGAGTTAGGGAAAGAAAACTTTTAAAATTACTAAAGGATAAGAAAAGAGAGCAATTTACCTTGACTGTCAGCCTCTTGATGGTCCTTCAATGGATGTTCTCTCAAAAGAGCGTTTTAAGACTTAAGGATTGTTGATGTAACTACTAAGAAGAAAAAGACATATAGGTTAAGTATAGGCAGATATTACTATAATTTTTTATTATGAAAGACTATTTTGTCCTCTTATAAAATAACATATGAAATTTCCTTTCCCTTTATTATAAATTATTTTATTTTATCTTATATTACAAAATATTTATGAGGTATATCCACACCTAAATCAAAGTTTAGAAGGGTTATCCGTGATGAAAAATTATATAATTAATAGTTAATTACTTGTTTTAATTTTTCAAAAAGCCAAACAACATAATAACGTAAACAGTTTCATTAGAAAATTAATGCACGATTGCATCATATAATAAATTATTCTCTTTTTAAAAGAAAGAATTGATTTGACAAATCCAACGATTACGCCAAAACTCTCCTCCTACTTTAAATAGTAACAGATATATTAATATATTTAACTAGTAGAAATATGTTCGAATGCAATAACAAATATCTAAAGATTAAAATATTTAATTTCACATTATATTCGTTTAGAACGTGGTCTTTCTGAAAGATCGTCAACTTGATGCAGCATCTAATTAGTATTTGGCTTATTTGCACAAGATTCACGTTGTACCTGCCAGCTCAAATTTAATAAGCATCATTGAGATGCTTCCGTTTTTCTATAAATAACTGCGGTCTCATCTTGCAGGAGGCATCACCACCAACAACACACACTTCATCAGTATAGTGAGTTAGTAATAGTTGTGAGGAAAAATGTCTGCCATGTTTGTTTCAGCCCTAAGTTCAACAGAAGTCGGTGCCGCCGGCCTTGTGGAAGCGGTTGAGCGTCCATTGGCGGATTTTCCTCCAAGCATTTGGGGGGATAATTTTCTCTCCCATGTTTCAGAAGATTCCATGGTAAAACAGCCAAATAAAATTTCATATGTTAATAACATATATCCATGATGCATGTGTCTTATAAACTATGGAAACTGACTGAATAATATGATATATGATTACTTTAGTTTTATTGAATGTATGAAAATAAATAAATATATAAATAAAAACCTACTTTTAGTTTTAAAAATGGTATATGATATTGAATTGTATTAGTTTATATTATATAGCTTCTAAGTTCAATCATTTATCCTTTTTTTTCCCCTAATTTTGGATGTAGAATGTCCATGACTTCGAATTTGAAGAAAAAAGAAACGAACTTGAGGAGCAAGTGAGAAAGATGATAGTTATGGATGCAAATGAACGCTTCAAGATATTGGATCTAATCAATCAAGTGCAACGTCTAGGCATTGGTTATATATTTGAAAAGGAGATTGGTGAAGCATTGGAACAAATTCACAAAATCTACTTTGAATGTGTTGATGCAAAAGTTGAAGGTGATCTATCCACCGTCTCTCTCCTTTTCAGACTATTACGACAAGAAGGCTACAAGATTTCTTGCGGTATGCTTCAGCTTTTAATTAATTTCATACAAGTGAAGTGTGCATTTAGAAATAAATATTATAAACACACTGTCCATTTGAAATATGACATTTCATTTTAAGATTATTTCATTAATTAAGAATCGCCTTTAATTTGCCATAGTCATTAGCTAATGTTTTGCTTATTAATGACTATCTCACAAATTATTGTTAAGAAAGTTTTCACATATACAACATCCACCACATCAGATGAGTGTATAGAACATACACTATTATGGTCCTTATTGATCCTATGGAGACAAACTTACTTAATATAATATTCATGGTCTGGTGAGAGTGGATCATATAATGAAAGGTTTCGATGATAGTAACACATTAATTATATAAATTAATTAACTTATAAGTTATTTATTCAAAATAAGACATTCTTATCACTATTTATCATAATAATATTGGTTTTCTACCTATCGTTCGTTGAAACACGTGATGTATTGATAATATTGAATCTTTTTCGTTATATGACACCCTAACTCTAATCATTAAACCTGCTTAGCTCTTAATGCCAAAAGTTACAAGGAGAACAATAAAGTTAAAACCATTCAAAGAGATAAAGTTCAAAAATATCTATAAATGTGTAGATATGGACGTGTATAAACATGCATTGATTGCCTAGCCTGGTGGAACCTGGGTACAGTGGTCGTGTCCGCTATGACATGGACAGGCTGAGGAAGGACCAACACCCATTCATTGGACCCCTCGTGCGGCTACATCGAGGATCCCACCTTGTTTTT